>JAJVSH010000210.1:250715-262831 GCA_021460005.1 Tetramorium alpestre | reverse complement strand
TCATAGTACGTATTTCGAAGATTCTGAGAATTTGCGTGATATACTTTATTGATAACCTCCGAATGATCTCAGAATCTATTTGTGCTGTTAGGGTAGCTGGTACGTAATTGTTTCCTATATTCACTGAAAATCAATTGTTAATGTCTTTTTTTTAAATGATGGTATAACTATCATGAGACGAAGCAATATAAATAACACGGAACAATTAGTAAAAGAACCAGTTTATAATAATGAAAGTAAGTAAAACAATGTCTTTAAATAAAAACATGTAATTTTTTTTCAAAATAATTTTTATAAAATTTTTTTAAGATAATATTAAGGAATAAACTCAGTAGGTCTTAATCAACAAGGGTTTCCTCAACATATTGGTTCTTTTCAATATCTTGTTGACGAAGCCAACATATGAAAGCAGACTTCGGCCTATACAATTTTCATTGCTTTTTTCACTGTATAAATCAAAGGTTGTTTTAAAATTCTCCATCGACTAATCAAAATACCAAAAGTATTTTCAATTGTTCTTCTGGCTCAGCTAAGACGATAGTTATAAATTATTTGTTCTTGATATAAAACACCTTTTCCTGGATACGAACGAAATAAATATTCTGTTAATTGAAATATCTCATTCCCTATAAGCACATAAGGTAAAAATGGCTCATTTACTGTAAGAGGTTCTAGTTTTAGTAAATTTATTTTAGCATTGTTGAATTTTTGACCAATTATAGAATCTCTAAAAATTCCTCCGTCACTTCGTCAGCCATATCCTCCAATGTCCACAAAAGTGAAAACATAATTTAAATCACAAATTCCAAGCAATATTATGCTATGACAATGTTTATAATTATAATATGCAGAATGTTAAAGATAACGTCAAAATAAAATTTCATTAGTATATGTCAAGTTAAAAGTTCATTATTGCTTTGTTATTTCCGTGTGAAATTTATGATATGTACATTGGCGACAAATATTATTCAAATTCCTTTAGAAACTAATTGCTTTTCGACCTTTTTCTGTTTGCGCATTCCGTCGCTTTCGCTTTCTGCGAGACCACATGTTCCCGAAAATTGTATGTACATACTCTTCAGCGAACAATTGCATGCATTCTTCAGCGAAATTCTTTTCCTTCTCTCTAATTGGGTTAAACAATACACCACGAGCGTATAAAATGCCGGTTTTCTCGATAGCTAGTCGATACAGATCAAACCCAGTGAGTCCACTCTTGCGAGTCACTAGTCAAACGCTATGAATCTACGGACGAATCTATCTCCGCGAGTCTAACTCTGCGCGTCTACGGACGATTCGACTACTCTGAATCTGTCTCTGCGAGGAAACAAGTCCATCTCTGCGAGTGAAACCAATCTATCTCTCCGAACAACGAGTCTAAATCTGTGAATCAAATTAGAGTAACTCTGTGAGTTAAATGAATCCAGTTTCTCGCGAGAGTCTGTGAAATATTATAACGAAGACATTAAAGATGACTTGAAGAGCAACAGCGGAAAAAGCAACTTCACCTCTCCTAAATCACGCAACATCATTCTCGTCATCCGTTCCACTGATTTTTTCACGATTCCTCTCGTTCTCTCTGAACGATCCCGGCACCTCTGGCTTCACGACGAAAATCTCTCTCTCGTTTGTGTACACAGAACCTGCATTGTCTGGGCACTAAAATAACATTAAAAAATTTATATTTTTAATGTATGATATATAAAATGTTTTTAATTAAATAATGTATTAATAAATAATGCTTTTGCATTTTATATAATAATATACCTGAAGGAAAACATGTTTTCCATCAATTGCTCCAATAATGATTAAAATTCTATTTATCTTCAAAATCATTAGAAATACTTAACCAATTATTACTTAAACTAGAAGAAAGCACTTTTTTTGTAAGCAAATCCAAATGAAGTGACATGATTCTTCAATAATATTGCTTATAGTTGTTAAGAATCGTCTACTATGACTGTAGCAGTAAGATCATAAGCAAATCAACCAACCACAATCAAGTTTTCTTATATATTCTTAATTGTCGTTGGTCAATTTGTTTACGATCTTACTACTATGGCCATTGTAGATGGGCCATTAATCCTATAAGTTTTTATTGGTAGGAAATAGATGACATAAAGCCAGAAGCTAAGAATCTAATCAAAATAACATAAATTTAATATTATGTACAGATAAAAAATTATACAAATATAGTTAAAAATTTTATAGATATATTGAGTAATAAAATATATATTAATAGTAATTAAAAAATAAATTCTGTAAATTATTGTGCTGCAGATATTGATTCCCGAATCACTGTCTGTTTTGTAATAAATGGTGCTAACAACTTTAGTAATTCTTCAAATTGTATGGGAGTCATGCGGAAATAATTCCTGAATCGAATTTCTTCCAGAGTAGTAATAGGAAAAATTGCATGATAAAATCCGTGATTATAACGCTGTTTAAATATTGGGTGTATCAAATATTGTTTTTTTTAATAATTGTTCATTTTTTGTTTTTGTAATTTTGTTTAATTCATTAATTAAAAGCGTTATTAAAACTTTTTTAGATCGCTCATTTTCCTCTATTATTTCTTTACACTCTCTCAACCACGTGTAATATTTTCTTTTAAATGACATGATACGGAGAAAAATTTGGGGCACTGATCAGCACTTAATTGAACGACATTCTGACGCTGTAAATTCGCTTTAATCCTTCTCCTTTGCATTTTCCACTATGGTCACGTTTTCCAACTTTGGTCACGTGACGTCTTTTGACGCTGAAAATGAGCATCGAGCGTCAGCATAAAAAGGCACCTTTACTTCTAAAGTCTCTACTGGCGTCGCGGTTCGCCACATAGCTAAAAACGGGGCCTTATTTAAGTTGGCAAGCTTTCTCCTGCTTCTTCTCGGCCATCTTTCGTTTGGCTTGAACACAACGATCGCAGAAATTGCACAGTGAAAAAAGTAGACTCTTGTGAGATTTATACGCAAAATTCAATACCGTGTGTTCCACTGATAATAGCAGCAGCATGAACAATGGCATGCAATGCAACGATGTTGGCGATGCATTCGGCAGGTATACAGGCTTTCGTGTTTATTCTCCTACATCCATTCACATTCATTTTCTTCCACTTGCGTTGTCAGGCACGCGCATATATTTGCATTACCACACAAATTGCAACGCGTCGCAAGTGTCCGTGTATATCTAGAGTGAGTCCCAGTTGCGCACAGAATAAATCGGACACAGCAGGTTGAATGAATCGGAGACAGTGTCGATCGGATACAGTAGGAAACGGACACACGGTGATTGTAATCGGACACAATGGCAATCGGACACAATAGAAAACGGACATATGATGGTTGTAATCGGACACAGTAGGAAACGGACACCATGGTGGTTGTAATCGGACACAGTAGTCATCGGACACACAAATGAATTTGAGTAATACTGAAGGAGACGGGCAACCTCACCGATTTTGCTGTAACTTTATAATATTAGATTTCGATACGTAAAATACGAATCTGTAAGTTAAAATCGTCACTCTTTAATATTCGAAGAGTTATTAATTGCCAAATATCCAAGTTCTGAGATTAGGAAATCTATCATATCGACGCAATGTCAGGGAGTACAAACTCCCCTCGAATAGGGGGACAGATATACCTTAGCACTATCTGCGCCTGGACCCGGACATAGTGAACTAAAATAGGTCACGTGATGAAGAGTGGGGGAACTGGCGCCATATTCGAACATATATAACATACAGATTAACATATATAACATACAGATTGCGTTCTTAAATTTGCAACAGATGTAGTTGGATGCATCTTTGTATCGTGTCATCCTTGTTGTTTATTAAATGTTAAACAAGGATAACACGATACAGAGATCCAGCTACATCTGTTGCAAATTTAAAAACGCAACCACAATGTATTTTAAATATGATATTTACAATTCGATCTTATATTTAAGATCGTCCTAAATTCATCTTCAGATGCTCCGTAGTGAAATTATTCGTACGGAATCTGAAGATAGAAACTTAAGACAATTTTAAATATAAGATTGGATTATGAATATCAGCCTTAAAAAGTTACAAGTTTTTTTATATTAACATTATTTTAAATTACATTAAGATTAGGGATGTGCCGGATAGTGAAATTACCGGATATCGGATACCGGATATCCGTTAATAGTGTGAAACCGGATAACGGATATCTGGTACTTTGATTATCCGGCAGAATACCGGATATTTGCCGGATATCTGGTATTAATTAAAAAAAAAATAAAATTAATACAATATATACATACATAAGTGATAGAACTTTTAAAAATAGATTTTTGTTTATTTATATTTGTAATATTTTTATGACATTACTTTTCTGATTTTGCATTTAGTAATCATAGCTTAATATTAATAAATTTTTCATAATAAATAACAACATATATATATATATATATATATATATATAAACAAGGTGTGCCAATGTAAATATATATATATATATATATATATATATATATATATATATATATATATATATATATATATATATATATATATATATATATAACTAATATTACATAATATTAACAATTTAATATAAAATTTTCGGCCGGATATTTGCCAGATGCTAACGATGTCCGGCTATCCGGCCGGATAAGCCGGATACCGGATATTAATCGGATATCCGGCACATCCCTAACAATAATTCGAGTGCCTACGTGCATCATTTTACCCTTGTTTAACACTCAATGAACAAGGATAATATGATACATGGAGATGCTCAAGTGACGTTTCCGCAGCTTAAATATGTTCTCATATGCACAAATACTTACAATTTCTATCAGGATTTTCAATCAACTTTGTAATTCACGGCCACGCCGGCACGTATATGTAGTCTGTTCACTTAACTTATGTTTCTGCAAACAGAAAAGAATACACAGTTTAAATAAATATATTAGCAGTATTACAGCAGAATTTATACATATTATTTATACATATTTATACATATTTATACATATATTTTTATATACAAAATATACTTACGATTTTTCTCTTTACACAATATACACTTCTTAATTTATGGCAATTTAGCCCATAGGTTAACTCGGCCAGAGGCGCTAATAGCTTCTTCTTCTTCTTCTTTCGTTGATGGCACCTAAGCTAAGGCTTCTGTAACTCTTAACAACAGTTTTCAGTATCGTTGCGCAGGTATTACATATAATAGAAAAGCTGCGCAACGACGTTAACGACATCGATAGTCGGTAACGAGTTAGAGAATCCCAGCCCTGGTCTAGCTGATAATGAGATCAATACGGCCAGAAACTGATATTTATGCTCTGAGAGCAAGGATTTTTAATTTGATATTTGGGCGCTAATAGCGTCTCCCTGAACACTCGTAAAGTCCGCAAACGCTAACGCTACCCATGCCATGCATTACCTCGGAAGAAATAGCATTGATAGCGCGCAGTTATAACGTCACACGCTATCATTAGTGACGTCATGACATCGTTTGATAACGCTACTGTTTAGCTTTGCGAATACTTGTAGTACGATATAGCGCTAATAGCGTCTCCCCGAACGCACCCATAGTCTCTTATATTATTAATTAATTAATGATTAATCCCTGGAGGACACTGTGAATCCGTTTGACCTGCAGTCAAGGTTTTTTTTTAAATATCTTGGCTTCTAATTAACATAACGATTTCCTTTTTTTCAAATATACAATGAACATTCTTCTTTATAACACATTTCGATTTGTTAAAAAAAATGTTTCAAGAATATTTTAATTCGATTTGTTAAAAAAAATAATGTTTCAAGAATATTCTAATTTAAATAAAAGAAACGTGAAATCGTAAAAATTTTAACGTTATTTTAAACCTCAGAGTCCATCCACTTTGAGATGGTATTGGTTGCGCTTATATCACAATTTTTCAAAAAGTATAATTATTTGAAAATAAGAAATGAAATTTGTTCCTATTGTACCCTTCTTCGGAAGATTTAAAACTTAAGACTAAATTATTCATTAAAAAAAAATCCATTTCTATATCTCTCTTTTTCTTCATTCGAAGCTTTACGGAATGTGCATGCCGGGTCAAATGAACCATGGGGTTAATTTAATATGAAAAAGTTCAAGCTGAACCATTGGTGAAACAACAGACGAAATTCTTTTTACAGGAGCACAGATCCTGCTCCCAGTGCAACACAATTGATACAAGAGGAACCTACTCAGCTTGAAATATACTATAACATGAATCATTCCAAGCGTGGTATAGCTCTCATTTTCAATCACGAATTTTTCACCGTCCCACATTTTGAACCTCGCTATGGTACAAATGTCGATTGTGAAAATTTAACTCTTACTTTGAGAAATCTCGGTTTTGAAGTAAACGCCTTTCACAATTTGCTTCACAAAGATGTAGTAAAACAATTGGAAAAAGGTAAGCTGCAAATCACACATACATTCTTAAGAGGTACAGAATATGGCCCCTGAGCAGAAGAATAGTCGTAACTTCCGACTCTGTCGTGAATGTAAGTATAATATTTTATTTTAATGTATGTACGTTGTAATAATTTTCAAGACATTTATTTTCTCGCTTCTGACATCATTAATTCAAGATGTTTGTAGCGAGTGTACAGCAGGAACCTTAAGAAACTTTTTATATTTAGGAAACATTTGACAAAAAGGCATAAAGGAAGACGTCAAATTTGATATAAAAATATCATAGGATTTAACGAATATCGTAGTCGTAGATCAACGCTTGATTTGGCATAATCGTAGACCATCACGACAGACGTAAATCGTAGATCATCACCGTCTATGATTACGCCAAATCTTTGTGCGTTGACTACGACTACGACATACGTTCACGACACTGTCGGAAAAAAATTACGACTATTCTTCTGCTCAGACCTTATGGCCCCAGTGCTGCAATATTCTATGTGCTTTACAGCAACGTACACAGACGACACTGTATAACACGGTGCATTATTTCATCCTTGTTGTTTGCTGAAACATTCATGTTAAAGAAAGATGAAGTGACTCACTGTGTTATACTGGGTCGTTGCTGGAAAGCACCCTGCAACCTGTAATTCTTATTATTTATTAATTACTCAAATCAAAAGAGAGTTTTTGTTATATTATACAAATTTATTCTATCGATTACAAAACGCTAATTTATGGAAAAAATTTTATTTTAATGTATGTACGTTGTAATAATTTTCAAGACATTTATTTTCTCGCTTCTGACATCATTAATTCAAGATGTTTGTAGCGAGTACAGCAGGAACCTTAAGAAACTTTTTATATTTAGGAAACATTTGTCAAAAAGGCATACAGGAAGACATCAAATTTGATATAAAAATATCATAGGATTTAACAAAAATATGTTATAACAAGCAAATTATTATATTCACAGTTGCAAAAATGGATCATTCTAAGCACGATTGCTTAGTGATAGCTGTATTAAGTCACGGTGAACTTGGATTACTCTATGCTAATGACACTGCCTATAAAGCGGATTCTCTATGGGATTACTTCACTGCTGACAAGTGCCAGACTCTCGCTGGCAAGCCTAAGCTATTCTTCATACAAGCTTGTCAAGGTGATAAACTGGATCCGGGCATTAATCTTAAACAGCGTACTGAAAGAGATGAACTTGTCCCAACATTCCATATTCCCAATATTCCCCGTATTCAAGCAGACTTTCTCATTGCCTACTCAACCATTCCAGGTATTGTTATTTGTTCTATCTGAATATTAAATCACTATAATAAATTAATATTCTAGGGACAGGCAACGTGCTCAATCTAAATATTTTGTTACTTATAAAATAATTTTGAAAAATTGATAGGTTATTATTCCTGGAGAAATCCCACTAACGGATCATGGTTTATCAAAACATTGTGCATGGAATTACGCGATAACGGCACTAGATATCACTTACTGATTCTGTTGACACTTATATGCCAACGCGTTGCCCTGTCTTTCGAGTCATATAAGCCCGACAACATGGTCATGCATCAACAGAAGCAAATTCCATGCATTACAACTAAGCTGACACGCTTAGTAAAATTTACATCTCCAAGAAATAAAGTTGTACAGCCTGTAGAGTAAAAGAAATTATCACATCGCATTTGTACCTATTTACGATATTACAGGCCATTATATTTAACAGTAATTTGCGAGGAAATATTAATTAAAATTAAAAAAAAAAGAATATTATATACCTAGAAAGTTTTACAGACAGTTATATTAATGTATGTATTAATGATGTAACACTTGAGTTCGTCGTGATAAAGAGATCAAATATTTTTTTGTATAATAAACTATAAAAATTATATAGTATATTTTCTAAATGTAATAAGTTAGTTTTCTATATGGACGGAGCAAAAAAAAGTGGTTCGGCCTTTATACCAGACTAGTGTATTCCTATGTATTTTGACCCGCTGAATCCGAAGTCAGAATTGTCAGATTGGTTCCCAGTTCCGAGCTAACCTCAAAAAAAGTTTAAAATTCCACGAAACAAACACTTTCGCTTAATGTTAAATTTAGATTTTAATGAAACTTGGCATAAATGTAGAGAGGATGAACACATGAATTTAGCAATTTTTTGTTGGTGCCCAAAAACGGTTTAAGGGATTGAAACCACCCTTTAAAAATAGAGACTTTTTTGCTTTTCTCGAAATATCTCATAAACTAAACAAATATAACAAAATGTTTTATACAAAAGTTTTACAGTATAAATACCTCTATTTAACTATGCTATTTATTTTTTGAAAAAATTTAAAAAAAAATTATTTATCTAAAATGTGATTTAGGCCGATATTCATAGTCAGTTCTTATATTTAAGATCATCTTAAGTACAGTCTTATATGGTTCTAAACCAATCACAAAGCCGTATTAGCATCTTAAGACATTACCACAGTATATGTATCTTAGAGCATATAGACATGGAGGAGGAATGGCATATGTTTTCCATGATCCGAAAGTGTGGCCAAGATCTGTGTGAGAGAGAAAGGCATAGAGTCCTATTTCTCCTCTATGCGCATGCGTTTTATACTAACGCGCATCTAAACTGCGCATCTACATAAGTTTTCTACCTAAGATCTTACTCATGAAGCCAAGTGCGCGACTAATCTAATCGAAAAAAAACATAAATTTACTAAATTAATTCATTTTATACATGAGTAAAAATTTTAATAAAATCCACTTTTCATCTCGCTTATAACCTTAAAATTTGCTCCAAGTTTATAACCTGTATTGTCTAAATCACATTTTGTCTGTCAATTTCAACGCATAGAAGATAAATAGGATTTTATACCTTTCTCTCTCGCACAGATCTTGGCCACACTTTGCAGGCAGCATTCCTCCTCCATGATTATATGCTCTAAGCTATAGATAGACAGCGGGGCTAACACTCCCGGTTTTGATTGGTAGTTGCGGTTAGCCAATCAGTAAGCGAGCCTGTCGATTGCGCTTCTCTGATTATTTAGGACTCTAGTCGAAAACGTTATTAGGAATTTTCTATGCGCGTCTTTTGGCAACCCTGCCATTACTCCCTCCTGTCGCCTGTTCTCATTGTTGCTGTTTTGTGGCCGGTGTGTTTGCTAGTTTACGTTTTTGGTTCTTGGTTGTTTCCCTCGCGCGTGCGGAACGTTCTCTCGGAGGTTTCCCTCGGGTTATTACGCGGCGCGTCTCGTTGACAGAACAATCGGGAATAATTGAGAGAAAACGCGGAAGTCTCGTCGGTGGTGGTGGTGGTTGTCGGCGTTGGCGGCGGCGGGGAAGATGGAAAATCTGGAGGAAGTGCTGCAGGCTCTCGACGAGTTCCAGAAGATGCGACCGTCGGTGATCCCGCAGGAGCTCGAGGAGTACCTGTGCTGGGTTGCCAAGACCGGCGACCCTGTGTATCAGTGGCCGCTCATCAAGACCCTCGTGCGCGAGAAGCTCACCCGCGTGATGACGGACTTCTACGAGAGCTGCACCACCCTGGAGATCGCGCCCTGCCCCAACGTCGAGCACTTCAACTACGACACCATGAAGAGCAACCTGCTCGAGCGGCTCGAGTCGTTCGCCAACGCGCCCTTCACCGTCCAACGGTTATGCGAGCTGCTGACGGCGCCGCGCAAGGAGTACAACCGCGTCGACAAGTTCATGCGGGCGATCGAAAAGAACATTTTGGTGGTGTCGACGCGCGAGCCCGGGCCCGTAACCAGACGCGGCGACACCGGCGATGGGATGGTCAACGGATCCGTCGAGGAGGACGCGGCTTCTGTTACGCAGCAGCAGCAACAGCAACAACCTTCGTCGCAGCCTCCCTTCTCGCAGCCGTCGCAGACGATTCAGGCGCCGGCAGCGCAGCCGACTGTGCAGGATGTCGACATGGATTGGGAGAAGGACTGCAGCTCCACTGTTACGATTAGCGTACACACCGTCGAGAATGAGCCGCCGCCACCGCTGCTGCACGGCGGCGTGATCCCGGCGGCTGATTCGGCGCTAGCCAAGAACCTGTTCGCTGACGAGGCGATACGGGAGAAGTTTGAGCAGGCGGCGTCCAGGACAGACGTCGCGGCGTCCACCAATTACATCACCGCCGTCTCAGACTTTTCTACCATATCGAATTTAAATTTGCAGCCACACGGACCGGAGGCGGTGGCGAGCGCCGTTCCGGTTGTGCAGAGTCTATCGACAGTCTCCGACGACCCGGCGGCAGTCCCGGGCGCCGATATCGCCGTGTCAATCATGAGCGAGGACACCAGCTCCCAGCCAAACTTAGACATGGAAAACGAAGAGGTCGAGGCAACGGCGAGCACCACGACGTCCACGGCCACGACGACGACGACGACAGCGACGACAGCCGCCACGACGGCGGCGTCGACGACGGCGACAACAACCGTGACCGTGGTGGCGACAGTGATCCCACTGACGACGGACACCACGCGGAAGCTGCAGGCTGCCTTCCAGGCGAAGCGCTTCGATTCCGGCGACGGCAAGTGCACGGATAAGCCGGACGAGAAGGCGGCGGATTCATCAGAGGAGGAGACTGGGCGTCCGAAAAACGAGGAAACGACCAAATCCAGTCCCGAGCCCCGGGATCTTAACGAAATGTCTCCCGGTGAAGATAGATTGACTGAGAACTTACTGCAGACGGATCTCGAGATGAGATCCGACACTGTGGCGGACAGTGCCGAGAGCGTCGTCGACGAGAAGACTCCGGACAAGCCGGAGGAGCAGGAGGCAGCATCGATCCTCGAGGACATGGACGAGGAGAGCTTGCGCTCCACGAACAGCCAAAACGCGACGGCATTCGCAATCGAGTCACAGTCTCTGGAGAAAAGCAACGTGGTCACATCCGACGACTGCGTGAGCGCGGTCATTGTATCCAGCAGCGAGGCGTTGTACAAGACGGAGAAATCCGAGATGCACTCCGAAGAGGCATCCACGACCGTTTCCTCTACAGAGTGCTTTGTTCACGAACAGCCTGCGAACCAGAAAGCAGAGACCGTGGAAGCGGGTAAAATTTTAGAAGCCATTCCTACAATAGCCTCTTCCAACACTAACGGTCAAGAGGAGTTCAATGACGACAACTTGAATATTATGGAAATGTCCAACGACAAGATTGTCGAGCCTGCGGCGTCAGATCCGGCAAGCATCGTAGATAAATCTAAAGAAGCAACGTCTGTAATTGAGAAGCTCGACCCGATCTCGTCCACCGTCGAAACGATTGAGAGTTCCGATAATATTGTCAGTTGTCAATCTCCAAAGGACGATAAGTTAACGGGTGTTCAGGATGACAGTTTAGCAAATTCACAGGGAAATAAGGCATGCATCACGATAAAGGGGAACCAGTCCTCTGTAATAGAGAGTATAGCGTGTAGGAAGGAATCGATGGAGTTGATGGAGGTCGACGACGAGGAATCACTATCGACGTTTCAACAGGATGAACCTATGGAGCAGGAAACGATGGAAGAGTTGTCGAAAAGTTAATCTTGACTTATCTAATTGGTCGCATGTCACTCCTTCCTTTTGTTTAACGTTTGATATCTATTCTTGAGATAGATGTCGGAGTATGAACCAACACGTAAATATCTTTGCGTAAACAAGATGCTTGCGACATGCTTGTAATGCGAT
>JAJVSH010000210.1:238290-250130 GCA_021460005.1 Tetramorium alpestre | reverse complement strand
ATATATATATATATATAATGTGTGTATATATGTATATGTATGTATGTATATGTGTATATATATATATACACACACACACACACACACACACATAATTTCTATAATCGGTAATTATGATTCATGAGAATGAAATTGTGAGCAAACTTTAGGTGATGCTCAATGAAATTCTTAACATTTTAACTTAAATATTGCTGCTTTATTTATTTCGGATTTATCGTTAGACTGAGTAAGCTCTGATATTTACTTATAAAGAGATCTATCGAAATGAATTTTCTATAACTTTCGGAGGGAAAAGAACACTGCCTACTCCTAAAAAAAAAGATTGTAATACTGAAATACCGCTTGTATAGAAGCCAAATTTGGTAAAACATTTCAATACAGATTTATACAAGTACCACGAATGTCTGCTTAGAATAAGGTTGTGCCTATAATTGTGTACATTGCATATTGGACAAGTATACCTAATGAAGTAAATTTTTAAATGATGTATGAGTACGGTGCAGAGATTTGCGCAACCTTTTACAATCGGGGATGAATGAAAACGAGCTTCGTTCGTTTCACACCCTTATCACAGCCTTATACTAAGTTCCGATCAAATCTGAAGATGTGTAATGCCAAAGGAACCAGTTAATTCCAAGAATATGTTCGACATTAACCACAGATGCGTTCCCCGTCAAACTTTTTATAGTACATAGCAGTATTCGGAGACACCAGGATATAATGTTGTTTCCAGCTGTCTACTAAAACTGCTAAAAACTAATTCGAGATTTAATTGTTTTGAATATATCATATATGATCGTTCTCATAATCAGTATCTTAAAGTTCATTTTTATTATTATTATTAGTAGGCAAATATTTTCTTTTTGTACAAGTGTTTGCTATAAAAGAGAAAAGGACTCTTTAATAGAACGAGTTATGTTCCGTGAGCTTATATAATCGACTCCTTGTGATGAAATATTAGCATTCTGGTTCCTTCCGTTTCCTATATTTCTGACAAATGAAAAATGTGAATTTATAAAATCGAGCTATACGATTACAAACAGTAAATCGGTAATGAAAATACATTAAAGCGGCTCATTGCAAACGGATAAAGCTGACCTTATTAAAAAATCGATTTACAAATTAGGACCCGTTAGCATTATATCGAATCGCTTACAGTTATATGTATTTGCACAAAAATGTTCACGAGTGGATTCGATGCGGTTCTACTGAAACGTTATTAGACTATTGTAGGAATGGAATATTAATTTAAGAATTAAGATAGATTAATAACACATAATATACGAATGTGGATATCTAAAAAAAAAATAGCTGTACATTATTTTATAAAAAAAAATATAAAAATGAGATTGTGAATTTTTTCTATCTTTTATTTGTAGTGTACCTGACCTTATTGAAAAAAATATACAGTATAATATGAGGAAAATGTGTAATTCAAGAGCGTTGTATTGTCATCACAATGTAATAGTTATACTTCGCCGTCTATTTTCACGAATGGTATATGTTACGTATCTTTCTATAACGTTCAGCAATAAACATCTAGCACTCTATATATAATATTAGATGTTTCCATTTTTTTTATACCATTACATCATTTTTTTATGCCAATCAGATGTCGATATATTTCCTCGAGAAACATGCTAATAATGTGCAGAACATTTTTATTTCCTATTTGAAAGATGATAAATACATATATGTAATATATACATATAATACATTGATAGACCATAAAAAGAACGTTACAACGTATCACTTCGATAATTTTTGTACATTTATGCGAACGTTTGGTGTTTCACTAGTTTTTTGAAGAGACCATGCTCCAGGTTTATTAACTCGGTGTAAGTGCCGATTTCCGCCACTTGCCCACCGTCGAGCACCACGATTTTATCGGCGTTCTTTATTGTACTAAGCCTGTGGGCAATTGTTATCACTGTCCTTCCACGGATAGCGCGTTCTAAAGCCTCTTGAACGAAATATTCGCTTTCTGCATCTAAGGCACTGGTCGCTTCGTCTAGTATTAAAATTTTTGGTTTCTAGAGGAAAAGGAAAAATGAGAGAACGTATTACTTTGTAGGAATTAAGATACTTTAATAATCACAAAGGTATTTAAGCAGCGATTACCTTTATTAGCGCTCTGGCAATAGCGACCCTTTGACGTTGTCCACCACTAAGGGCGACGCCTCTTTCTCCGACCATCGTGTTCAATCCGTCGGTCATTTTTTCTGTAAACTGCAATACGTGCGCCTGTCTCGCGGCCTTTTCCACGTCGGCGTCCGTCGCCGATTCCATTCCATATAATATATTGTCTCTTATCGAGCCGCTAAAGAGAATCGGCTCCTGGGACACGATGCTAATCTGGGACTTTACCCACATGGGATCGAGCAGACGGAGATCGTGTTTGTCCAGGAGGATCGACCCCTCGGTAGGGTCGTACAATCTCAGTAAAAGAGCCGCCATCGTAGATTTACCGGAACCCGAGGAGCCGACGATAGCTGTTACCGAGCATTTCTCTATATCTAAATTGAAACCCTTCAACACGGACAACTTCTCCCGCGTTGGATATGCGAAGAAGACATTCTGGAACGTCACGTTGCCCGACAGTTCCCTCTCTAAAATTTGCCCGCCTTGAACAGGAATACGCGGCTGCCGATCGATCAACTCAAACAGCCGAGTATTCGCGCCTAGAGCTTTATTTAATTCGCTGTACGTCCTGGACAATCCGTTCAGAGAGATGCCTACGTAACCGGCGTACAACAGAAAGGCGCTTAAGCTCCCGATCGTTATATCGCCGTTCGATACCATGAATACTCCGTTGTAAAGGACCGAGAGAGCGATAGCGTTCCCAGAGAGGCCGGTCATGCCGAAAAACATTCCTCTGTACAGGCTCTCCTTGTAACACAGTTTGAGAACGTCCTGCAATTTGGCGCTATATCTGTCAATTTCGCGTTTTTCTTGCGCGAACGCCTTGACAGTTCTTATATTGCTAATTCTTTCCTCCGCCATTGTATTGACCACCGCGACGCTGCTCTGCAGATCCTTGGAGACTCTTTTCAACACGCGTCCCCAGATAACGGCCACCACAGCGACAGGTGGTACTATAGCCAAGCCGAGTAAAGCCAGCGACGGCGATACGTAAAACATCATGGATATTCCTGTAATGGCCATAATAGCGGAGCGCAAACCGTCCGACACATTGGACGTGACAGCTGAGCTAATAAGTTGTGTATCTCCTGAAGAGAAAAAAGAATGATGAAATCAAAATGGAACATTATTAAATTGATTATTAATTTAATTATGTGATGGTACTATTCTAAGCTTTAGACTGCATTTTAAGTGCGAAAATAACAGCATGTTGTTTCACTAAGTAAAGAATGTATGGACACAATTCAAATTGAAACGAAAAATATTATTAAGCACAAAAATCCTACCTGCCTATATTTGGCACATTTTCTATTTAATTGACTATAAAAGTTGCTTAGAAAATAATGCCCCATATTTTTTCTCAGCCAATAATAAAGACAGAAAAGTGAAATTTTACCTACTATAAATTGGAAATTTACTGCGTTTGTAAATGGAAATGTATAGCACAGCTATAATGAACTGTTAAAATGATCTTTTTTTTATTCAAGTTACAAACAACGACCTGTTATTGAATTCTTGGTCATGGAAAAGGAAACTGTGATAAACCTTTACAAACATTTGTGAAAATTATGAAATCGATTGATCTCTGAGCTCACAGTTTAAAGAAGTAGAAAATAAGAGCTGCATGATTCACTATGCTCCTTAATTTTTTAAATCTAACAATAAACTGTGTTCCTGTTAATTGCACAACTTTTTCAAACACAGTAGATCAATATTTGATAATTTTCATAATTTTTCTTCCCCATAACCAAAAATACAGCTGTTGTAACGTAATAAACACCATTTTAACAGTTTACTAATGCTGTGTTATCTGTTGAAATACTGTGCAATTATGTATATAAATACAGGAAACTTCAAATTTGCAACATACATATATATATATATATATAAATTTTATATTTCTATCTTTATTATTGGCTGAGAAAAAATGTAGGGCATTACTTTTCAAGCAATCCTCAGTATCATGAAACTATCATAATTTATATACGGCAAAATGAAAGATGCTTTGCCATCAGAATCTTTTGTTTCTGAACTAAAAGTCAGAAACGTACCGCTCAATCTACCGACCAGTTCTCCCGTGCTTTCTCTATCAAACATTGCTGTTTCCTGCTGAAGAATAGCAGCGTACGCCTGCTTTCTGAGAGACTGGGTGATTCTGTGGCCTGCTGTCGACATTAGATAAACTCTGCCGAAATTGCTCACCCCGCCTAAGAGAAATACTACAAACAGAGTAAGCGTTAGCCGATTAAGGTTCTCTTTCATATTGGTCTTTTCCACGGTATTGACAACATCTATCACTTTGCCAAAGCAGAACGGAACTGCCATTGTCACGCCAGACGACACAAGTAACAAGGCGATGGCCTTCATCAGAGTCCATCTCTCAGGGGCAGCCAGTAAAATCAATGTTTTCAACTCCGAGTGTCTCTTCCCCTTGACCCCATGTATTACAGGTATCGATCGGACGTCGGACCGGATAACGTTGGTCGTGTGATGCCTCAGTCCGATGTACACACGGTTCTTCTTCGTCAGGCACGAGCCGAATGGATATCTCTGCGATACCTCGACCCCGTAGCATCCTGGTTTTCGTAGGACACCAGGATTGGCAATCAGCAATTTCCAGAGAATCATCATGTTATATGCAGACTGATTATTATCGCGATGTGTGACATACGAGAATTTAGCGAATGATGAACGGACAATCCTGCAGGAGTCGGCCTTCGATCAGGGTTAACCTAAAAAAAATAGTGTTTACGATTTGAATGAGAATATCCTGATTACGAACAAACACATACATCAGCTTTGTGAGAAATCATCCAGCGACATTACATTAGATTCACAATAATTCTATTGGTTCATTAGATAGCAATGATTCATAATTGCACACACCTTATACCTCGTGCTTGTCAAGCACGAGAAATTCATCGTGAAATCATATTCGGGTCGTCTTCGAGTCCTCTTTGTTTATTGTCACGAAAAAACGAATCGTCTAAATTTTAAAGAAAAAAATTTTCGCATATTTTTTAATTACTGCATATTATTGCATTGCTATACTTTCCTACAAATCAATTCATTAGGTTTGTTCTTTTGAGAGTGCGGTCCAATTATGGGGTCTGTTCTTTATCGCTGTCATAGGCCGGTATTCAATGGGCACGTTCAGCAGAAAAAGCTGCTCAGTGAGCGCTTTGTGATTCTTTAATACGTTTGGCTTTTACCTTTGGTTTTTCTTTGGATCTAAATGTAGAAATCATGGTGGTAGGAATATCAGGAGGGAGCATAAGATACTTTTCTAGACGAGGGGGGTGGTAACTGAGAGGTAAGGAGAAATCGATCGACGTCGTCGACGATCATATTGGAAGGAGAAAGATAGCCTCTGAATTTCAGAGGTTATCTTTCTCCTTCCAATATGGTTATCTTTCTCCTTCCGCGTTTCCGCGTCCAGTGTGCAGGAGCCATAAATCGAAAACGCTATTATTGGGCACATTCAGCAGAAAAAGCTGCTTATGGTGTTTTCGACTGAAACAAAACTAATCCAGGTTGGGTTTGTTTCTTTTATACTTACCAGTCATGGTTACTCCATTCTTTAGAAGAGTAACTGTGATTAGTCGAAAATTAACCGACCAATTACCCGAGTTGGATTAACCCGCTTCAGTCGAAAACGCTATTAGTGAGCTTTGTGATTCTTTAATACGATTGATTTCTACCATGGAGGTAGGAATAATAGGAGGGAACATAAATGCGCGTGGGTGAAGAATGAGACGTGGTACGAAGGTTACCACTCAAGATGGCAACCATATTGGAAGAAGAAAGATAACCATATTGGAAGAAGAAAGATAATCTCTGAAATTCAGAGGCTATCTTTTTCCTTCCAATATGGTCGTCGACTGATTTCTCCTTACCTCTCAGAATATACCCCTCTCGTCTAAAAAGATATCTTATGTTCCCTCCTGTTATTCCTACCTCCATGGTTTATATAAAATGACGCCAGATTTTATGTATATTATTATATGTAGTATGTATGTATGTATATTATTATTTATGATTATATGTAGTACCATGGAGATAGAAATAACAGGAGGGAGCATAAATGCGCGGGGGTGAAGCATGAGACATGGGACGAAGGTTGACCACTAAAGATGACGACTATTTGGAAGAAGAAAATAACCTCTGAAATTCAGTGATTATCTTTCTCCTTCCAATATGGTCGGTAGCTTCATCCCTTTCGTCTAGATTGTCTAGAAAAGTATCTTATGCTCCCTCCTGATATTCCTACCTCCATGGTCTATGCTCCCTACTAGAAAAAATTTGACCTGTATCTCTTGAAAAGAATTTTTGATCTGCATATTCTTGGTACCTATGTAAATATATACCATGGCCCGTATCCAGAACGCGCTTCTAAAGATGTTAGCGCGTTTTTATGTCTTTCTATCTTTGTTTTACATTTACTGAATGATAAAGATAGAATGACATAAAAACGCGCTAACATCTTTAGAAACGCGTTCTGAATACGGGCCTATATTTGTAATACTCCACATATATGGTCTCTAACGTATACTATAGATTTTCAGCGCTGGCAGTGAATTTTGGAACACAGCCTACGACTCACGTGTTGAACATTCGTAATACGCGGCGTATAATTATTTACACTTTCTTCATAATTTATAATAAGAGATTTTTTGCTTTGGAACAAACATAAGTGTTGAGTATTTCAGAAATTATGTATTGTAACTTATACAGCGAAACTTGGTGTCGCCGAGTGTAATATGTTTTTAATAATCTTTGTTTGTTTCGTTATTTGGATGCTAATTAGGTAGGAATCGATTCGCCAATTGCGGAATAATAATAATAATTTGAATGAAGTAATAATAGAATGAAATAATAATATTTTGACTGTAAAGTCGCCGTTGTTAATTGTGATGAGATAATAAAAATATCAAGATATTAAGGTTAGGAAATCTGTAATACCGACAGTAATTCTTGGGGTGCGTTCTGAGAGTGCGCTATTAGCGCTAACATGTTACTCTATCTTTTTCACTCATTAGTTATACAACAAGGATAGATTGTTGCGTTAGCGCTGATAGCGCACTTCCTGAACGCATTCTTGGTAATCGCATTGACCAATCATTGTCGAGTATTTTCTAAAATGCTAAATTAGGTTATGGTTGGTGCAGTTTTCGGTTTTTGACGAAATACTTTGGGAATGCATGCGATACTGTGCTCGAAAGGTATAAGAGGGAATAAAGTTACGATTCTAAAAGCATTATTAAACGCCGTATTACTGTCCGTGTGTTAAATGTATTGCTAATATTATAATAAGAAATTTTCTGTTTTATTAATCAACAATGCAATTAATCAACTAAGTAATCGTTATACTGTGATGCGTATATTATTCACAAACATAATAAGAAATGTTTTAATTTTTTAACATTTCAGAATTGTGTTGTTAATTTTTCTATATATAGTTTTATGGGCTATTTAAACTGTACATTATATTTATATAGAAGAATAGCAGATATAGTTATTCAGTGATAGATATTCAATTGATTGTAAATAGGTATCTATAAACTGTTGCTTAATATTAAAAAAAAAAATATTTGTTCTCTTTCAAGAATGGACAATAGATCTATCGATACAGACAAGAAGAAGAGAAACAAGACAAAACAGATTACTCCAAGCACCGAACGTAAGGCATCGGGATGCAATTGGGAGACATACAAGAGTTTGTTTACAAAAGATAAGACAGAAGAAAGCACTAGAGAAAAAACCATCTCACAGAAAAAGCCCCCAAAGATTAAAAAAGTATATACTACTCCACTTTATACGGTAAATAGATTTATATTATACTGTTTTGAATATTCAGTGATTCTCATAAAACTGATCAAATTGAAAGAAAATATCTATATTAATATCACAGATATTTGTTTGTTTACGTTATATGTCCATATTGAAAGGTCAATTTTCAACAATTATCTTTTTTGTTTCACAATTACTCATAAATAATTTGTCAACTAGTACACTTTATTAATTTTGTGACTTTCAGTTTCCATTTTATTGAAAAGTTGTTTATTGTGATTTAATTTATATCTGTTTAAATTCTATCAGTAAGTAATGCTACCATTAATAATGTTACAATAAAACTAGTAGTAAGAGTATGACATATAAGATATTGGTGCATAATAAGTAATAAATAAATCTTTATTCTTAATTGTTAATAATTCAAACAAACGTTTTGACTCATGTTTGAGTCATCTTCAGCGCGATTATAAGTTATAATATGTTAGATTTCATGGTGCCAGTCTCCAAATTGGATAAAAAAGATCTAATATTTTATAATATTGTTATTGGAAACAGATGTTTGATTTACTTTACCTTTTAATTTATTTTTATAGTAACTTTATTTCATTATTTATTTAAAGAAATCATAACAAGGCCACAATTTAATCAATTTTCTGAGTCACCATGTATAAATGTAAATTATTTCTTGATGCGTTTCCACCAATTTGCAGCCATGGAATTTGCCGGCGGAAAATGGCGAGCATAATAACACCAAAAATAAAGAGAACAAGACTTTGACAAAGCAAGTCGCCATGGACTGTGAGATGGTCGGTATCGGCGACGGCACGGAGAGTATGATAGCCCGAGTGTCAATTGTAAATAAATATGGTGATTGCATATACGACAAGTACGTCAAGCCGAGGGAGAAGATCGTGGATTACAGAACAGCAATCAGCGGTATCCGACCGGAGCACCTGCAGAATGGAGAGAATTTCAGCGTCGTGCAGAAAGAGGTGGCAGATATTCTCAAGGGTCGCATCTTAGTGGGCCACGCATTGAAGCATGATCTCAATGTGCTGTACCTGTCGCATCCGCGAAGATACTGGCGGGATACCTCGAGATACAAGCCCTTCCGTCAGATATCGAAGGGAAACACTCCCAGCCTGAAGAAGCTTGCGCGTGAATTATTAGGTAGGGAGATACAAGTGGGCGAACACAATTCTGTGGAGGACGCGAGGGCGGCGATGCAGTTGTACATGTTGTATAAAAATAAGTGGGAATCGGAAAAGAAACACTAACGTGAGCGGATCTTCATAAGTGGTATCACAGGAAAATCTACCTTTCCAAATCTTTTACATTATGTTGATCTAAGAGAGAGAGAGAGAGAACAACATCGAGTAAAGCAATCTTACGAAATCCAAAAACTATGGATAGGGCAATTTTTGTCACTGATATTTTACTGTTTGATAGACGATCATGTCTAACTCTAACGATATATCATGTTTACTCAGGCGGGTGTATTTAATAAGTCGTAATAAGATGTTTTATTTTAAATAATAAAATCGATATATATAGGTACTATTTTACTGTATATAAAGATAAGCACCTCTTTCATATCACGTAATATAATTTCAATCAGTTGCTGTTTCCTTGTCTTGATACTTCTTCTTTATAAGCATTTTTGAGAAATAAACTTAGAGCTACCATCGAGCGTTAAAATGCATGCCAATCATCGCATTTAGAGATATAAAACATAAAAAAGAGATTGAAGGTCTTCACGTTTATTTGGTAAACACGCGGGACGTACGATGACCTTATCAGTATCAGCCTTGTATTCCCCCTTACTTTAATGATTGCTTTAATCCACTCTATTTGGTCATTTTGCTCTTTGCTTCAGTTGTGACATATGTATCGCGCATTCCATTGAATCCCGTTTTCATGCGAGCGCTTTGTATTTTTCCACTGGTGAGTATAATTAGATTGTACTTTATCAAAACTTTATCTTGAATTTGATTTACACATCACAGTGTCTGGCTTGTCTTATCAAATTTGCGTTAAGTATTTTAATTCGTGCATATGTGATACGTTTAAAGTGTAAGTTAGTTGTATCTTCAGACTTAGTCTAGCATTCTCGAGATTCGTCCGATGTGAAAAGTGTGAAATGAGTGTTTGTTGAAACGTGTTTCAGACGTGCGAAATTAAAATTGAGAAAAATAATGTATACTTTTTCTTAACACGAATGATAAAACGAAGAACGAGGATTCGACTTTCGATCGGACCTGTTGCACCTTTCACAAGTCTAGCTGGTTTGCCTGTACCGTCGCAATTTCGATAGGCAAAGTTTCATAAACGAATCGTGTGAATACACGCTCATTTGAAGTTATTAATTAATTTTTCATTAATTATTAAAAAAATTGCAAAACGGTACAAGACTTCTGTTCAATTTTACTTGCTTTATTTGCCCACGAGAGGCGACATAGTGTTGCAGATACCTTGTATATCACAATTATTCATGAAATATGCATTTATCTTTTATTACTATATCAACGTTTCATGACTGATAATATTTCAATAAAAATAATTCATGGTTCAAAAGATTAAAATCGAAGGAAATAAAATGGGCTAATAAAAATCGAGCTAATTATTGCTGTTAATTATATATAATTTAAATTATAGTTATAGTTTAAATACAAATAAACAAAGATGTATTAAACATGTCGATCTGTAACAAGTTATAACTTGCATTTATATTTTGACTTTAAAACGATTTATTGTTATAATTATCATTGTGATTCGCACACTGATGATGACCTTACAAATCGAAATTTTATTATTCTTTCGAATAATATTCCAATTGAAATAACTCTCGTGACGTAAAATGTATGTACGTAAGCAAATAGATAACTTTTATCATTCCCAACCAGAATTCCAGAGCATGTTTATCTCGTTTCATGTGCATTATCTTTCTTTTGGTAAAAATAAGAAGCAATGAATGTTAAGTGAGTCCATCAGGAAGCAAACTGATCATCTCGACTTTTCTGTAAATTTTTTAATTTTAATACCGAAGCATATGATTAGTTTATAATTTTAATACGAGAATATAGGATTAATTTATAATTACATCGATTTCCTTTGATTTTGATTTTATATTGAATCACCTATATACTTTGGCGTTCTCAATTACTTCTTTAATTCTTATCAGAGAAAAATTGTTTCTGTATTGACAGAAGAATGATAAAAGCAAGCGCGATAGGTTCAAGATACTCTTGTATTAAAACAAATATATTATAATCGAATTTCATTAATTATGAAAAAGATTGCTGATATAACACAGCTTTTGCTGAAAGTGCCAACGAGCATTCAACGTGTTCTGCGAGACAGCTAGACAGCTAAACAAGTGCCTACAATCATGAAAATTGCCGTGATTGGCGCCGGAGCCGCGGGACTCTCTGCACTTCGGCACTGCGTTTCCGGTACTAACGGCGATCAGGTGGTGTGCTATGAAAAAACAGATCAAATCGGCGGAACCTGGGTTTACCGGGAGGAAACTGGTTCCGACAGATACAATTTACCAATTCACACTAGCATGTACAAGAGCCTCAG
Source organism: Tetramorium alpestre (assembly GCA_021460005.1). Classification (NCBI taxonomy): domain Eukaryota; kingdom Metazoa; phylum Arthropoda; class Insecta; order Hymenoptera; family Formicidae; genus Tetramorium; species Tetramorium alpestre. Next base: position 238,613 of record JAJVSH010000210.1, on the reverse strand, counting down.
GTACGGCCGCATATTTCTCGCAGGCAACTTTTCTTTTCTCAATAGCTTCTGTACAAAAAATATACGTTAATAATAAATTTTAATATTTTAATTTTTAATTTTATGTATCTATATACATACATCAATTTTACTCTTATATTTCACATTATTACAAAAAAATTGAAGTCTTCCATAAGCATTTTCTGCATTAAAAAAAATTTACAAAAAGTAAATAAATTTTTTATTTATTATACTTATATAAATTTTACTTCTTTATTTGAATAAATAGGTTTTATAATTGTAAATAAAAATTTTCATTTTAGATATTTAAACGTCAATATTTA
>JAJVSH010000210.1:218318-235792 GCA_021460005.1 Tetramorium alpestre | reverse complement strand
TATATTACCTATTATAATATTAGAGTACTATAATAAATAATATAAATAATAAATAGATAATAAAAATAAGATNCTAACGATGTAAGCTTGTTACGGCGTAAATATTTCAGCTGCTGCATAATGTAGAGCTGGTGAAGCCGGTTACGGGAGACCGGAAGTGGTCGGTCAAGGTCAGGGACTTGCAGGGAGACATAGCCGCAATCGAGTCGTTCGACGCAGTCATGGTGTGCAATGGCCATTATTTCGAGCCCAGAATCCCGAATATATCCGGCCAGGATGTCTTCACGGGCAAGCAGATACACAGCCACGATTACAGAGTACCTGAGGTCTTTGACGGCAAGAATGTTGTCGTTATGGGAGCTGGCCCTTCCGGTACATATGATGTTATACGCGCCAAAACACCCGCTTATCTCGTCGACAAAAATACTTTCCAGCGATTCGTGCCATTTCCGTCATTAACGTTTCCTTTTCCTTTCCTTTCACGACTTTTTCTTTAATCTTATGAACGTTTACTGCGGACAATCGTTTGCAGACACCTAGTTTTAAAGGTGCGAACGATCGGAGAAGAAAAAGTTCTCTATTCGCGGCGATTAAAATGCAGTACCTTTCTGTTCCTCGGGTAGGTATGGATCTGGCGTTGGAAATATCCAAGAATGCGAATCGCGTGATTTTGAGTCATCACCTGACTGAGACCATCGCCACCGTGTTCCCCAAGAATGTCACGCAGGTAAAAGAAAGAAAATAGTAAAATCACCCGCGATGAGCGCTTCTTAGCGGCCGTAACGGTTTCTTTTTAGAAAGCTGACGTAGTGGAATTGACAGAACGCGAGGCAGTTTTTGCGGACGGGACGAAGGAGCAAGTTGATGTCGTCTTCTATTGCACAGGTAATTCCTCTCTCTTCCTTGGGTTGTTATGGGATATTGTGAGTCTAACAATTAAATTATATCTTTTAAATATATCTCTTTTCCTTAAAAGGCTACAAGTACAATTTTCCCTTTCTCGACGAATCTTGTGGGGTCCGGGTGGAGTCCAACATGGTCACGCCCCTTTGGAAGCATCTGGTGTCCATAGAGAACCCTACTCTGGCACTAATTGGTCTTCCGTACTACGTTTGCGCCTTTAGCATGTTCGATTTGCAGGTATAAGGCTTTTTCCTGCTTTTTAGAATTCAAGATATTATGATAGCTATGTTTATGAATGATTAAAAAGTTCTAAATGCGCACAGTGTAAAATCGACACCATCAACCAGATTGCTTATGTTAGTTAGGGTTAAAATAAAATTATTTAACTTGATTGGTGGTGTCCGTTTTACATTGTGCGCAACTGGGACTCACTCTTTATGATTTTTCCTCTTTGATAAATTCATCTAGTATGAAACTGTGTTCTCATACTTTAGTAGACCATATACCTTCGTGTTCCAAGCTTCAAATTGGTGGACTTGGAGAATCTTTACGTCAGACGTGTAAAGGCTGCGCGCAATCTACTTTAGACACGCGACATTCCAAGCCCATTCCAATGGGGCATCCGGGGCGGCGGAGATTGTCTCCGAGCTGAAAGGAACGCGGTCGCGCGCGCGCGCGACGGGAAAAAATGCTAGAAAGTCACCGTAGCGCATCCGGCGTCAACCGACCGGTCGGCGCGACCATGTGCCACCATTGCAATAATGTAATGGTAATGCGATTACTTGCAATTTCAAGGTGCGATTCGTCCTACGACACTGGCACGGCGAGAGACAGTTTCCCGCGCGAGCGGATATGCTGCGCTCCGAGGCGGAGGAAGCGGCGAAACGCGCCGAGAGAGGTCTGCACAAGAGACACTTTCACATGATGGGTCCTGAGCAAGGTCACTATTACGACGACCTCGCGAACGTCGCGGGGGTCACACCGCTGCCGCCTGTGCTGACGAAACTTCACAACGAGAGTAGTATGCGCTTCCTGGACGACTTGGTGCACTATCGGCAGGACCGTTACAGGATCCTCGACGATTACAATTTTGTGCAGCTTTAACGCTGGGACGGTTATTCGCAAATAGCATTAAATAGCTCTCAACCTTTCTTGAATTTTATATTTTGAACTTACATTTATATTTCATATTTAAAATGTAATATAAATATTTCATATTTATATTACATTTATATTTCAATCTAGGAATGTTTATATATTCAACATTGTAAGGGAAACATTTACACGTTTATTCACGCTATTTTTATCTATAAATTAATTCTTAGTTTTCTTAGATTTCCTTTCTATGTAAAATTAATATGAATTTTTGCTATTCGAACATGAGTAATTATTTTTTATATTAATTAGTTATTTTTGTTGTATTTTGTTATATTTTCGAACGCAATATAATTGCATCTACAAGTCTGACTATGATTTAATGACTAAAACCTTAAAAATGTTCTAAATTATCCGTATCATTAACAAAAACATTCTTAAGTTTTAATAATATAATTAAAAATATTTGATAAAAATCTTTAATGAGCGTTATGCAAATTGCAACTTTGATGCACTAGACCTTATATTAGTTATAAGTATCTTTTCAACTATAATCGACACGACAAATTACATCTAAGAATTCAAAATCTTTACGACAAATTAAATTTTGATTGCAATAAAATTTATCTAATTCGTCACACATATCATAGTTATAATTATAATGTCAAAATTACTGAAATAACACTTTTTACAATTTTAATCGCAAATTTCTTAAAATTATTACGTGATGGAGCAATTTGGTAAAAACGGAATAGTTCAGCACTCAAAAGTCTATTTTCATTCTTGTGCAATTTTTTTATTAGCAGTATCTATGGCTGCGGTTCACTTGACGCTTCAAATGCTTCAAAGTGTTCTTCTTCTTCTTCTATCTTTATTAAAAAGAACGGGAAGAAAAATGCTTCGAAGCATTTGNACNGCAGGCTATATGATGACNACTGTACGAAAAACTGCAGTTTCATAGTAATATATGGCGATATCATTGCAACATAAATATATATATATATATATATATATATATATACACACACACACACACACACACACACACACACACTTGTTTATGAATCCATAAAAGAATAAATTCGAAATTTATGCTGCAATTCTAAACAAAATCATAAAACTCGTAAGATTTTCGTAAGATTCATAAGAACTTATGAGTAAATCTTCAATTCTATGCGTACTATATATCACACTCTATGCTCAGCTCTTTACGATCGCTTCGTAAGCTATGATTACGATTGATTCATAGATTTGCTTTGAATTGCAGCATTATTAATAAAACAATCGAGTTTTTTCTCTTTATTTCAAACATTTATAACTTTAACATCTCAACACTGGCCAAACAAACTCTTCCTTCTATAAAAAAAAATCTCCAAGAAGAAGAAGAAAAAGAAGAAAAGAAGAAGTTCTTTCGAACTTGCCGGATCGCGCGGTCACGTGACTAGGGCGCGCGGCGCGCGCATGACGCAAGCGCAAGATGTGGCGGCGGCGGCAGCGGTGGAGGCAACGGCAGCAACGTACGGCGGTCGGTTAAATGTCTCGTACGNACGTACGGGACGGCGAGCGGTGGTGCGCCGTGTGATGTGGTCTCGGGTCGTCGATGCTGCGTAAGCGTGTGCGTAACGTTCTCCCTCTTTGTCCGAGTGTACATCTCACGACGAGCGAGCGAGCGCTATCAGCCCGAATGTGACGGTGAACGCGATGACCGTTTCCGCGATCCGCGAGTGATTCAGTGCCGATACACACGGATATCACCAACGGCCGCACCATCCCTGGAATCATGACGGTTACGCGTGCTGCCGAACGCGTCATCGTGCAGGAAACGCAGCGTGAGTAATCGCCNTCGTCGTCGTCGCCGTTGAGAAAACGAAGGAAAAATACTCGCTGTGTGCACACGCACGCAAAACGCATATATACATATTATGCACATACATTCGCACACACGCACACTTTTTGCTCTCCGTTCCTTTTGCTCATCTGCCTGATCTGCCTCGCACCCTCTCCTCCCTCTCTCCTTTCCTTCCCTTCTGCGATAAATACGAGCCGTCTTCTCTTTCTCCCTCGATATTTTCTAACTTCAATCCCCTCGAGACGCACGCCTAGCTTCGTGGCCAAGCTAATGCGAGCGGTCGAGCAAATCTCGAATGCAGGTCGGGAGGGAGAGCCGAGATATCGCGTGCCATTGTTGCACCGCACGGGTGCATGTGGCCTGGCCTGGCCACGTCGATGCGGGAGATACTGTGGGAGAGAGAGAAAAAACGACAAGGGAGTCCCCCCTTTCCCCCTACGCCGGCGACGTAGCAATATTTACGTTACGTAGCGGGTGAGTGCGGTGTCGCGCGAAAAAGTACATACGTTCTCTCTTTTCTCTGCCCGCCTTCCCTCCCCCCCTTCCGCGCCCGACGCGGAAAGTTCTCGCCGTACGCGGGGGCAAACGAACGGCTGAGTACGTAATACGCACACACACGTATCGGCTCTGCTCCTCTCTCCCCCGCCCCGCTTTTCTCTCTCACCTGCAATCGCCGCACGTCGGGGCGTAGAAAGTGCAGGACGCGAGAGCGCCTCTCCAAAGACGAATGGACCTAATGATCGCGCGTCATACGCGAGCGGCACATTCGCCCGCTCTCGCCGCGCCGCTCCGCGCGCGACGCACGGGTGAATGCATTCGTAAGAATGCATTCACGTTCGTGCGGTCGCCCGCCATGCCCCGCGTGCGTGTTTTTTTTCCTCTTCTGCACCCTTCCCCTCTCTCTCCTCTGACCCCTCTCTCCCGTAGTGGCGTTCCTTTCCTCGCTTTATGTAATTGCGTCTCGCAGACACCTGTCCGTTCGAACGCGTGCGGCGTGGCGCGGCGTGAAGTTGGCTCCGGGAGCACCGAGCACGTGATCGAGTCCGCCCGAATTTGCGCGGATCGGTAGATACGTTTTCGCCTCGCGACCGCGCCTTCCTTCTTCTTTTCTCTCTCCCTCTTCTCTCTTCTTTTTCTCTTTGCGCTCCTTTCCGCTCCGGAACATGGAGATTACGCGTCGATCTCGTTTTCAACGTGGCTCAATGAGTCACGCGCTTTAGCGAAGGTGCGTTTAGCCTGTATCAGACTACAAGTTGAGATTGAGATTGAATTAGAATTCAGTCAATGAACAATGCAAAGCTAATGTGAGATAATTTTGTGAACATTGTTCTGATTGGTTAAATTTCAATCTGTAATCTCAATATCAATCCATAGTCTGATACAGGCTTTTGCAGAAACTTTTTACGAAACGCTGTTAAATGAAGCCTGCATCAAACTGCGCGTTGGAGATTAAGGATTATGTATTGCAGATTAGAATTCAGCCAATCAAAACGAAACTAATTAGGATTGAACTCGTCTGATTGATACGAATTCTAATCCTCAGTACGCAATTGCTCTTTGATGCGTCGTCTGATATCGGTTTAACGGTTTATAGGAGATCTTAAGATCGTTCTACTTTCTACTTTCCTCCTGGTGCTATCAAAACCGGCATGGCGAGCACCCCGGCGTCGTTGAGAGAAGAGACTCACCGTCCGTGACGCGTGCGACATGACGCATCGGGAGTCTCTTCTTAATTACGCGACATTCAGACGGGTGGCATATTTTGTTTGTATGCGATAGGACAATGTAAATGTGCACGTGTGTGTAGTCGTTCTTCCTCGAAACAGCCATCTCGAGTAAATTGCTGCAATTACGAGGTTGAACACAACGTATTGTAGCATATTTGATATACTAACGCATGAATCTTTGTATTTTAATTCCAAGGAAAATCCCATAAAGGAATTGTTAATTTAATTTTCCGTTATATGTATTAAGCTTTATTACTTACTTTTATTATAAATTAATTTAAGCTATATAGATCGAAGTTGTAGCTAGTTACTTTAATATTTATAAATTGCAATTTGTGATATTTGACATCTTATAACAGTTGAATTCTCCTTATCAGGATTTTGAGACGAACCCGAGGACTCTGAGATGGCTGCGAAAACGGACGACACGGCGTCTGTCGACAATCCCAACGACGGTAAATTCTTACTTTCGGATACATTGATGTGATGTAACAGCAAAAGCCTTTTTTCAACGCGCGTTTGTCTCGTCTGTTTGAAGGAGAGAGTCTGGACAAGGAGATATTGACAATCGGTGGAAACAATGGGGGAAGGATGCCGCCCACGTATCTGTACAATACGGGATCGGAGCAGAGTACGGGAACCTCGGACCAGGAGCAAACCGCTCGAAACCGTACTCCAGCCACGGAGGATCAATTAGGTCCGTTACCACCCAACTGGGAGAAGGCGTACACGGACACGGGAGAAGTTTATTTCATAGAGTATGTATGCAGTACACATCTATGCCACTTATGTCACTTCGTTTATCCTGTTACAGCGACAAGATTAAATAACAGATTCTTGTAGAGGAATCTAATAGAGATTGTCATGCATTGGTTGCGATATATCATTATAATTTTTTTCAAATTTAAATGATGTGAGATATGCTGGGTGATTGGCGAAGAAACCACAATATTTAAGGAACGTATTTAGGGGATTGAAAATAAAAGACAAAAATGTTTTATAAACGTAGGTTCAATTCTCAACTATGACGAAGATATTAATTGTAATTAGTTGACAAAATAAAAGTAAACGCTACATATCAGTGATGAAGAAAACTTTATTTTGCTAAAGTAATAAATGATAATTGAAAAAAAAATTTTATGAAAATAAAAAATACATTTTCAAAAATATCACCATCTACATTTTATATTCAACAACTGCGACAACGCTCCCAGTGTTCGCAAAAATGATATCGGTATATTCTCGATGCATAAATATCATTGGCAACTATTCGTTAAATAAATGTTAAAATGAAACTAAATATTACAACTTGCAATGTTTACAGTGCGAACGTTTAGCAACTAATATCTCCGCAATGGTTGAGAATTGAACCTAAATAAGACTTTTTTGTTTATTTCTCTGAACACGTTCCCTGAACGAGTCCCTGAATACGTTCTTCAAATATTGTGGTTTCCTCACTAATCACTCTGTATATATGGGTGTGGAAACAAAAGTATAGTAGAGAACTTTACCTTAAAAGATGTGATAGCACGCTACTTACAAGTCTAGACACACCTTTAATAAAAAATAAAATAAAACAATAATTATATATAATTTATATGCGGATATGCGACCAACATTAAGATGATGCTGTAGCCGTCCGCGGTACTGAATTTTTCTAAAAGAATTTCTTCGTATTACTTTCATAGATTTAGAAATCCTTTTACAAAATGAAAGTATAGACATTAATATGTATCTGCTGGGTAGTATTTATGCTAAAAACAAAACAAATTTTAATTAAAAAGATATTACAATAAGTAAAAGGATTTCCAAATCTATGAAAGTAACACGAAGAAATCTTTTCGCAAAAATTTAGTACCACGGACGGCTACAGTATCCCCTTAAGTGTATGTAAACATATTCCATAAAAACATTCTAATGTAGATATAGACATAAAGATATATAGAATTCTAGAATAAATATTAAGGTTGCATAAATTTTAAAGGATTTTTCGCCATATTTTTTAATTAAAATTATAAAATTGATACAATATAAATTAATCAAAGTAGTTTCCGTCGTTTTCTACAACTTTTTTCCACCTTTCTGGCAACATGCGGATGCCATGTCAGAAAAAGTCATCCTCTTTGGATGCGATCCATTCATCAACCCATTTTCTCCGCATAATTCGAAAAACGCTCATCAGACAAGCTGTGTTGCATTGATTTAAATAGATGATAATCAAAAGGGGCAATGTCTGGTGAGTAAGCTGGGTGAGGGAGGACCTCCCATTCTAAGTCTAACAGCGCTTCCTTGAACTCTTTGGCAACTTGGAGTTTGGAGTTGTCATGGAGCAGGATGACTGCGTTGATTTGCGGCTATTTGAGGACGCTTTTTGACAAGTTCTCTATTCAATTGTTTTAGTTGCTTGTTATAGCGCTCTCCCGTAACTGTCTGACCTGGTGACAAGAGTTCATAGTAGACCACTCCTTCCTGATCCCACCAGATGCACAGCAGAACCTTATCGTAGTGGATGTTGCGTTGTGGCGTCGATGTGGTTGATTGACTGAGGTCCATCCAATATTTTATTCGTTTGGGATTATCAAAATAGATCCTTTTCGTCTCCAGTCACAATATGCCACATGAAACTCTTTTTTTTCTGCTTGGCCAACAGTGAAAGGCAAATGTATCGATTCTGAATCGCAAGTTGAGATAATTTGTGAGGGACCCATTTTCCGAACTTTTGAATCTTTCCCCAGTGCATTTAAACGAAGTTTAATTAAGTTTAAAAGAACGAGAAGTTGTTGAAAAATCAACTCCAAGTTGTACTGCAAGTTGACCTGTTGATTGGGTAGAATCTTCGTCCAGCAATTTCTGCAATTCGTTGTCTACCAAAATTTGGGGCCGTCTAGGGCGTACTTTATCACTGACATCGAAATCTCCACTTCTAAACTGTCTAAACCAATTCTTGCACATACTAATCGTTATAATGTTTTCTCCATAGGCCTGACAAAGGATTTTATGCGTTTCAGCAGCACTTTTCTTTAAGTTAAAATAAAACAAAAGGCTGTGGCGAATATGCTCTTTATTCGGCACCATTGTTTAATTGTGCTAAAAGGTTATATTGATATGTATGTATGGCGTGTCGTGTATACACGTTGTAGAATAGCCAACATACAAAACCAAAAACTTCTCTACTCATACAATCATTCTTATGTATGTATAGCGACATTTATATGTGACTTTAAAATTTATGCATTCTAATAGTATCAAATTAGCAATTAAGCAGAATATTAACAAATAGACAATGAAAATAATTTATGAGAACAAGTCTCATAACTCTCATATGTGAGGAATAATCTGCAATGACTCTAGTAACATTTAGTAAAAAGGTAAAACTTCAGTAAAACGCTCTCATTTTTTACTTTCTTCTACTTTTGCAAATCGGCTCCTTTTCCATCAAGAACTCTTCCCTGAAAAGAAAATTGGCCGATCGCATGTCTTTTTTTTTTAATTTAAATTTTTATTTTTTTAATGTCAGTAATTATGAAATTGGTAATATATGTCCTTTTTTCTGTCTAAAGCAAAGAATATGTACTTCAAATTAAATTTATTTCTCCGGAAAACAAATTTCAAGAGAAATAAATTTAATTTGAAGCTCATATTCTCTGCTGTAGACAGTAAACAAAAAGGACATATATTATCAATTTTATAATTACCGATATTAAAAAAATAAAATATTAAATTTAAACAAAAGGAGATGCGAGCTACCAATTTCCTTTTCAGGAAAGAATTAATGGAAAAGGATCCGATTTGCAAAATTAGAAGAAAATCAGAGGTGAGGGCGTTTATATATTGAAGTTTTAACCTATGTGAACCTAGTACCCGATATTAAAAAATTAAATTTTTTTTATCGGAAATGGTAGCATTTCGTTTGTAGTTGTATGTAGTAACAACAATTTCGTTTGTAGTTTCACCAATTAGAAATTATAAAAAATTAAAAAATTAGTTGCACCCGACATTGAGTCCCCGCTTGCGCGGTTTTGTTCAGGATCGTTTGTAGTTGTTTGTAGTGATTTTCCTTTCGTTTGTAATCGAACCGTTCAAAAATTATTAACAATCAAAGATATTGCAAAATGCTAATTTTGCCATTTTTTGAGATATCTCAAATCCGCTTGTAGGGTCCCGTTCAGAATCGTTTGTAGTTGTTTGTAGTGATTTTCCTTTCATTTGTAGTCGAATCGTTCAAAAATTATTAACAATCAAAGATATTGCAAAATGCTAATTTTGCCATTTTTTGAGATATCTCAAATCCGCTTGCAGGGTCCTGTTCAGAATCGTTTGTAGTTGCGTAGTTTGTAGTTCTGCAAGCGGATTTGAGACATCTCAAAAAATGGCAAAGTTAGCATTTTGCAATATCTTTGATTGTTAATAATTTTTGAACGGTTTGACTACAAACGAAAGGAAAATCACTACAAACAACGGTTTGACTACAAACAACTACAAACGATCCTGAACAAAACCGCGCAAGCGGATTTGCGATATCTCAATGTCGGGTGCAACTCATTTTTTAATTTTTTAATTTCTAATTGGTGAAACTACAAATGATTTTGTTGTTACTACATACAACTACAAACGAAATGCTACCATTTCCGATAAAAAAATTTAATTTTTTAATATCGGGTGCTAGGTTCACATAGGTGAAGTTTTATCAGTAAAAATAAGTAAAATAATAAAATAATACTTTCGGAATATAATCCTCCGTTATTTATTATTAATTTATCTTACTTCTTGATACATAAAAGAAAGATAGTACATCATGTTACAGCCACAATACCGGCACGTCTCACTGGCTGGACCCGCGTCTGTCAAAATTTCAAAAGAGATCGCTGGAGGAATGCCTCGACGATGAACTGCCCTACGGCTGGGAGAAAATCGACGATACCCTGTACGGCACGTACTTCATCGACCACGTGAATCGCAGGACTCAGTATGAGAATCCGGTGTTGCAAGCGAAAAGAGCGCAGCAGAGCCTGCTCGAGAGGAAGAGTCCCAACTTCACCAGAAATCCCGACAAGCTGAAGGGTCAAAGGATACGGACTACCTTGATAAAGAGCTCGCGGGGCCTGGGATTTACCATTGTTGGCGGTGACGATACCGTGGAAGAATTCCTCCAAATTAAAAGCGTCGTGCCAAATGGTCCAGCGTGGCTAGATGGGAAGCTACAAACCGGTAATTATCAGATACCGCTAATTCTCAAGCGTGTATGATTCACTTCCGCTTCCGCGTCCGTCACAATTGTAATTTCTTTCAGGGGATGTGTTGGTGTACGTTAACGACACCTGCGTGCTTGGATTCACGCACAATGAAATGGTAAATGTATTCAAGTCAATTGGAAGCGGCGAGACGGTGACTTTGGAAGTGTGCCGAGGTTACCCGTTGCCTTTCGATCCCAATGATCCCAATACAGAAGTCGTGACCACGATCGCCGTCAACGCACCAGGTAAAAAGAGCCGAATGTTGATGTTTTTTTTTTTTCAATCAGATTTTAATTAGAATTGTAAATCTACTCGAGAAATCTCTTCGACAGAAGATCCTGCGATGTACATGGACTTGAACTCGTCTCTCCAAGACAATGGACGATTCAATTTTCTGGATTCCACTTTCTTGCCAGTGCACAGTCTCCAGAACGGTGAAAATCTTGCCACGACGTCGGTCAATTCGATGCCCGATCTTTGTATTTCCGACAAAATCAACACGATAAAGAGACCGAGCAGCACGGACATTCTGCTGTCGGAGAGCAGCGATCTGAACGATTGCAAGGACTCGTCGGTGTCTTCCAAGCCAGAATTTCTTAGCATCGCCATTGTAAAGGGAGCCATGGGATTTGGCTTTACAATAGCGGATTCCGCTCACGGCCAGAAGGTTAAGAAAATTCTGGATCGTCAGCGTTGCAAGAACTTAATGGAGGGGGATATCCTGGTCAACATAAATGACATCAACGTGAGGAACATGTGCCACTCGGAGGTAGTGCAAGTATTGAAGGATTGCCCGCGTAGCGAGGAAGCGTTGATACATGTTCAGCGAGCCACGACGAAGTCCAAGGAGAAGAAGGAGAAGAGCGCACAGGACTTTTTCAGGAGCAAAACACCCACCGCGGACATCTACAGCACCCAGTCGAAAGCAGTAATGCCCAGTAGACCGAAAACACCGTTGATCGACACCAGGAATCGTCCTAAATCGCCGCCCAGCGTGAACAGATCGAATTGGAACGAAGTGCAGGGCGAGAACGAGTTGAATCCGCTGGATAATCATTACAAATACTCCGACTACTCGCACGCGATGTACTATTCAGATCCGTACAAAGCGAACATCACGGCCAATCTGTCGGATAATTTTGCGGTGATGAATCTCGACGACGATTCCATCAGAAACGTTCCGAAGTGTGAATGGGTGGCAAATGATAAATTGAATATCAGTAACGACATGTATTCCATCGACATCTCTCATCGTAATAACATGCTCAAGCAGAACGGATACCTGCACTCCGATTATTACAAGGACGTCTTTCCGGTTCAATCGCACGTATCCCAGTACAATGAAGACTATAATATGTATTCTATTGGGCAGGAGCAAAATGTTGACACTGGCGAGATTTGGGATAAGCGGAAAGAGACCACCAGTTTCGAGCATGAACAGCCACATTCCAGTTCCATATCTCGGTACGTATATTCGCTGTTTCGTCGATTCATTAAAAGTTAAAATTTTACAGAATTTATTTCATTAATAAATTATTTAATTAAATCGTAATTGTTTTTCTTCCCAAATTAATACTATAATTAACAATAAGTATTAAGGTTGTTGAAAAATTATTGAATGTACACTCCCGACCAAAAGTTTGTGTGTGGATACATCAATATATTTATATATTTTATTTTATTGTTTTTAGCAGGTACCTGGCTCAGAAAGGAATTTTTTATTAGTAATAAATTGATAAACTCATATACAATAATATCTCAAAAGTTTCGCGGCCTATAAAAAAAAAATACACAAGAGTTTGTAAAAGTTGGCTATTTCTCTTCGATAAGATATTGAGCCGTAAACTTCAGATTACTCAAGATTACTTTGGTTTTCTGTTATTCTCTGATTTTATAATATATTAGTAGGTTTTATGAATTTCAATAAATAGTATACATTAATTTAATAATAAATACATATTGTGAACGATGTCAATACTCTCGCAACTTTCTGTTTTCAAAGTTTTAGATAAGTAATTGTATTCTGAACAGACAAAATGAGTAAATATAAGGAAATTAGTATTAAAAAATGAAAGTCGCTGAAATTTTCTCATGCTTTTATTACTGTATCCAAACTTTAGGCCGGAAGTGTATATACACAAAAATATTTAAGAAATATTAAAAATTATTTTATTTGTCATATTAATTTAAGATATCCTCAATACACGAACGAATTGGTCTGTCCAATGGTACCCGATATAGAATGGATAGAAACTTTAGTGACTTTAGTCAGACAAGACACTGGATTTGGATTTAGAATAGTTGGCGGAACAGAAGAAGGATCTCAGGTTGGTGTTAAAGATCCATATTAACAATGTTATTTTCGTGTATTGTAAAATCAAGGGTAGTCGTTGCAACTAAGAAAAACGGAAATGTTAAAAATATTACGGTTAGCAGGTTTCGGTCGGTCACATCGTCCCTGGTGGTGCGGCCGATCTTGATAATAGACTCAGCACGGGCGACTTGATCATGTCTGTCGACGGAGAGAGCGTCATGAACTCTTCTCATCATCACGTAGTGCAACTAATGATAGCGGCAGCACAAAACGGCCGAGTGACTTTGGGAATACGACGGCGGATCAACACGCAAGAGCATCTTCAGGAGAACCTCCAGTCGTCTTACAGTCGACAAATGAATCTTCAATTTCCGTATGACGTTACTGTCACTCGAATGGAAAACGAGGGATTCGGCTTTGTAATAATCTCATCTGTCAACAAAGCCGGCTCTACAATCGGCAGAATAATCGAGGGCTCGCCTGCTGAAAGATGCGGAAGATTAAGCGTCGGAGACCATATTCTCGCCGTCAATCATATAGATATAACAAACGTTTGTCACAAGGATATCGTCAATTTGATAAAAGATTCTGGTTATTCCGTCACGTTGACGATCGGATATCCATTGGATTCCGATTGTTGTAGCAATACATCTCTTTCTCAAAAGGTATACAGGCTTGCTTTAAAACTTTTGTAATTTAGCAGTATGAAATTTTCTATTTTTTTTTTAATTTATTATTTATACTAATTATGGAGCGACTAATGTGTTGGATTTTTCTGTTTAGGATGAGCCTACAGGAGATGGAGATGGGGGCCAATATCATGCTGTAGAGTTAACTCGGGGTACCCGAGGTTTTGGCTTCAGCATACGCGGTGGTCGCGAATTTCAAAACATGCCGTTATTTGTTTTGCAAATCGCAGAGAACGGCCCGGCATCTATCGATAACCGACTTAGAGTGAGTAAAATTTCTATTAGAATAAAATTGATTGGTTTATTACAAATTATAAACTCAGCACAAGGCTAATACAAACACGTAGATGAAAACAAGAACAAAAATAAAATTGAAATTTTTATTATATATACATCCATGTCTTAGATTTATATTGGCTGATTGAATTTAATTGGAAATAAATTTAAATCAGATATACACATTGCTAGAAAAACTAATGCGTTTTAAATTGATTACATGCAAATGTTACATTATTTCTAGATTGGCGATCAGATAATCGAAATAAACGGTATTAATACCAAAAATATGACGCATACAGAAGCGATTGAGATTATACGTAACGGTGGACCATCTGTACGTTTATTGGTACGACGTGGCTGCCAGATGCCTTCAGTGGTAGGTGCTCCTCCACATCTCTACGACATGAATATATAGATAATTAACTTTTTGATAATAACATATTAATCTTAACTTCATGACATTTTTCTCCTATCTTTGACGATACTAATGCTAACATTAGCACTGTATAGAATCTCTTTGACGATCTGGAAAACAAAGCTTTTCAGGGTATACATAACATTAGGTATTGTGCTAAATGAAGAGGATGAAAGACAATACAAGAAAAAAAGAATCTCAAATAGACATTTACGTGATAATTCGCTATTATAATCGGGTTCGGTAATACATTTGATGTAGACATGAGAAAAAAAAAAGAGATACATGTTATATTGCACAATTCTTTGTAAAGTCTTAGGCGATTTTAAAGAACGACAGGGACAAAAAGTATGCATTATTTGTAAAAATTATTCATGTATAATTCATTTTCGCAACTACATCTCGTGATACTTCCTTTTTACGATATTTTGATAACATTTATATAATATAAATAATTTAAACAGTATGCACGGCAAACTTATCATTATGATAAACACTTGTACTTGCCTTTAAAAGTAGCGCTGAGCTAAATTTGATAACACCAATTGTGATCAATTTGCGATAACTATGCACAGTGATGGCAAAAAGTTTCTATCTACAGTAATTGTTATGCTTTTGTAGGCGTATTAAAAATAATCTCTAAGCAGAGAGAACGCGGATATTCTCGAGTGGGAACACACAGATGACTTTTTTTCTTGCAGCTATCATTGCGCAGCTTGCGAAGGTTTTTAATATAAGGACAATTGTACTTGCTCATCCTAACAAAATTAGGCTGGTGCTAACCTAGTTTCCTTTAATTGATCTAATCGCAGAGTACGTAATTCATCCTAACACGTGTGATAGCTTTGAAAGTATATGTGCCTTTTTGCGCGTGTTCCGTACTTTAATGAGATTATTAAGTAAATACCGCAGCCTTCGAAAGTGGATTGTGATTGAAACCTTCATTGAAATTCATTGTAGAGTAATCTCACAATCGACCAAATAAGTATTCGACCGAACCACGAGGGCACCCCGTGCAGGCATTTATCGAAATTACCCGAGAGGGGTGTGCCCCGCAAAAAACGCCAAAAAGTTCGATTTTCCATTTCATTGAACTGCTGCTCATCCAAAAACAGATATTTGTAGCGAGTGCTTTCAGCGTTTTTTTCCATACCTCTCGGACTAGGAGCGGAATTCATAGATGGTTCTTAGAAATTTCAAGACGATTAAGGTGATGTTGGACTGACGCTCGAACTTGATCGAGGTCGATAATGTAGACCGGAATTCTAAGCTATAATATTATAAATTATCAAATTGGCTTTACAGAATACAAAATCCTTTTGCAGGATTAAAGTACACACAAAAATGAANCACGTGAGTATCGACTTTATATCAAAAGCGAAAAAAAATTTTAAATATTCGCTCTTCTTTATCTTAACTTAACCTATAATGAATAAAATGTTTGTTAAGAAAAATCTCTTTTATTAGAGATTTGTTCGTATTTTTATTGCTATCATACTGTTCATTATTCTTTTCCGAGTTCTGCTGTGCTTTCGATTTATGCGCCTAATCTCATATAACTTTTGATTATATGAGTGAATGTTTGTGTGAGCTGACAGCTAATTAATAATTTTGTACCTTTTTTGGTCTTTAATTGAGCAGAGCAGAATTTGTTTTCGTACGTACTTTATACCTGTAAAAGGATTTTTTAAAGCCAATTCGATGATTTCTCTTCTCAAAGAAAATGAACTGTAATGTCGGTATCTAGCATCCCCTTAAGTTTGATCTCTGAAACGTTTGTACGGTCATTTCGTTGAATGGATGAAATCTCAAAAACTGTTCAAAACCAGACTTAAAACGATCTTGAATTGTAAGATCGGTCTATGAATACCGGTCTATTTCGTAAGATTGAGAATTGTTTGATTTGTTCTTTTACGAGAGAGAATCTCAATTTTATGGCATTTATGAAATGCGTTTAAGCGTAAACTTGTTTGTTTCTTCTTTTTTTCTTTTTAAGGGAAGCAAACTGTTTAATTTATACAAATGCGAATAGTGTAAATTACAAGTGACTTATGATGGCATATACAGTCAGTAGAGACCATAAAAATCGAACATTGCACCTTAATTCCGATAATTTTCAAATTTGAAACAGATGATTAAAAAAGTAGTAAAAACAATAAATCTCATTTTGCAACCATCTCCGAGGTCGGGAACATGCTCAAAATTTGCAAAAACTTAATTTTGCTACAACTTGGTCACAAAAATTTCGATATAAGGTTATTTGGCCGTATTGTGTCTCGGGAGAGATCAGGTGCCAAGAAGATTGAAGAAGAAGAAGAACATCGCGCAATAAGATGGAAAGGATGAAACATCTGCCTCTGGTGTGGATCATCTGCATGGAGTTGAAGAAACATCTGGGCCCGAAGTTCATTATAGACCTGGCCGAGAAGAACCTGGCACGTTTACAGCATTCAAGAATGTCCTGATCGAGCCCGAGCTCACGGACTCCTTCATGGAGGACCTCCTCCGCGGTGAGGATGATTGAGTCCTTGAGCAAGCAGGTGCCTGACGACGAGCTAGTGCCCAAATGAAATTTATTGTTTTTATTACTTTTTCCCTCTGTTTCCCTCTGTTCAAATTTGAAAATTATCGGAATTAAGGTGAATTGATTGTCTTTACTGACTGGCCTAATATGGAAGTATATGGAAATGTATAGAAAATAACGCAATATAATGCGTCAAAAGTATAGAGTTATGGACACTATCTATTTGGTGACGCAAACAGTATCGATACACATAAAGAATCTCAGAATTCGATAGCTTATATCATGTAGAGATGACAGACAGCTGTATGTGATACGCTGTAAGGTGATACTGTAGACTGGCGATTATAATAATAGAAATTTATTGTTCTCTCGTCTGTTCTTCTCAATAACGTTTCAAAGTGTAGACTTAAAAAATTTAGACTTATCATATACAATATATATATAT
>JAJVSH010000210.1:189754-217868 GCA_021460005.1 Tetramorium alpestre | reverse complement strand
ATACATGTATATATACATACACACACACGCACACACACACACACACACACACACACACACACACACATACACACATATATATATATATATACACACACACATAGACATCACTTTGTGAATCTTTTTCAGATAGTGACATAATTGTGGCCTTGACGAA
Source organism: Tetramorium alpestre (assembly GCA_021460005.1). Classification (NCBI taxonomy): domain Eukaryota; kingdom Metazoa; phylum Arthropoda; class Insecta; order Hymenoptera; family Formicidae; genus Tetramorium; species Tetramorium alpestre. The sequence continues at coordinate 217,711 of JAJVSH010000210.1, read as the reverse complement.
AAAGTGTTACGCCTTTTGATAAAAAGCACATAAAGAGGTCTTGCGTGAGAGAGAGGTAGTTTACAAACAAACAATTGTTTAATTGTTCTCGTAACGCGCGACTGTCATTTTTGGATGATAAAAATTTAAACATTCTATCGATATCTTGTCTCTCCTTTTTTTTTCCCTAAGTATTTATTACCAGTTATATGAAATGTATATGTACGTCAGTAATTATATATATATATGTAAAATTAAGGACTTATACAACCAAAGAAGTGAATGCACTTATCAGCCATTTTGTTCTGAGATTGAGTGGTGGAAGATCGATATGATAGAATTTTATTATTGTAATAATTAATCGATCTCTTTCTCGGGCAATAATTATTCTCGCGCCCGCGATTAATTGTTTATATCGACAAATCAGTATAATATACAGCAAAATTATGGACGGAGAACGAATTTCACCGAAATTTTTCTTCACTCTTCCTGTCTTTTCTCGATGTTTATGAAGATTACATGTTTGAAAGAGTAACGTATATATATTTTTTTACTTGTAAAATAGTGAGAGATTGCAGATGTTGTTTGGCACGATGTATTAATGAGACAAATGATTAAAAAAAAAAGAAAAGGTCAGCTAGATTGTATTTTTAGATCTCAGGATTGATGTGTAAGAAAAAAATGTAACATACATATACATACACATATATATGTACATATATATATGTGTATATATGTATACATATACATGTATGTACATTTTATACATGTATATTTACATATACATATATAAAATATATACATATATGTTTTACACTTATTACATGTGTATGCTTAACGAACAATTCGTATAAGCGACAAGCAGCAGCAAACGCATTTAATCGGATCCCACAGTATCCATTTTATAATCATCGCGTTTATTTTTTATAATTATATATATAAAGAATTTGTATATTATATAGGATAGTATAAATTTAGGATAAATGTATATACTTGTTTTTCGAAGACAAAAGGATAATGTTGATAATTTATAAGGCTATCGTAAGAAGCAATAACGCGTCGATCATCTCTCAACTCAGAGATCCACACGTCGAGGATACCAAGTCTTTACTACTCGTTCTGCCTTTCTCTTCTGCCAAAGCTTCAGTTACGTCGCATTTTATTTAAAATGCAATCATGTCTCGAGCCAATTAATCATACATAGTTGAAAAAAAAAAGAACTTTATCATTCCGCGAATGTTACATCTCGAGTAGTAAAGGCAGCACCAATCATTAAATTTTTAATCGCACGCACGGAAAGTATTTTGTATTCAATCGATATACATCAATTTAACTGAATATCCGACAGTTATTTTGTTCGTATATTTATTGTAATTCAGATGTAAACCGAATTCTGTACATGTCAGTTATATCTTAAGTAATTGTCGTTGAATAATCCGAGGTAAAAAAAAATCCCGATATTGTTGCTAAGGATATAATATACTACCGATATATATTGTTGTTGAAATATACTGAGATAATAAATACTGCATTGAAAAAACTCGGAAGAAATGTGATGTATAATCTTGTGGAGATCCTCTTATATCTTCTTTCTCTTTTTCCTCTCTTTACCCCTTTTTCAGAAATTAAATTGAAAATGAAACTGTTTGTCATTAAGTTTGCAACAAAGGATGATACATACATCGGTATGTTTCAAATAACTGCAGAATATTTTTTGTCAGACTATCAATTGTATAGGCAGTTCTACGAATGTCAAGGATTAAGTTATCATTGAGCATTTATTCATTATCGATATATGTATATGTATGTGTATTACATACATACATATATAGAGAAACTAACTGTGCCGATAATGAATCATTGATAATGATCTAGAAATTTCATATTCTTTTGCAATTTTACATACAGGGTGTCCTGTAAAACTACCGTATATCCTCTTAATATTAGATGCCTTAGTAATATTTCAAGACGAATAATAATAATAATAGTAATTAAATAATAAACGTCGGGGAGTATGATTCTCGATCAAAAATTCACAATGACACTCAGACCAAGTCCATTGTGTTTCAATAACATTTCAAGACGAAAATCCTAATAAAAATGTTGACAATAATAATTTTTAAAAGCGATTATATTTCGCAAATGAAGGTTGATATAGGTATAAACTCTGTGACGGTAAATGAGAAATTTCTTCCCCTCCTTTTTTTCTCACAAGAATATTTCAAAATGTAAAAAAAAATACATCTGCACTCCTTCAATTCGTCATCCTTTAAACATAAAGGCGCTGTCGCGGAGCAGAGAGACGGATAAACTTTTCCATTTTCTCGAAGCGGTCATTAGTGATCGTCCATTTACGCGCTTGTCGGTCAAACTGGTTAGCCTACCGCCCCGCTGAACGTTTCCGCATTCCAAGGCGGCGTACTTTCCGAGGACGTGGCTAAAGGTGGGTAAGGTTATCGATCCTTATCGGCGTGTTCATTCAGGATCGGCGATTTCCTGAAAATCCGCGCTGTCCAAGCTTTCCAATTAATCGCGATCATGCGCGCGCGCGCGCGCACCAATTACAGTCTTGCCAGCGTGCCGATTGGTCGTCATTACCATCAATCCGTAGCACTCACTTTTCTCGAAATCTAAACGTGCACGTCACCGATTGCCGTCGGTTCCACGTAAACTCGGAATCTGTTGCAATTTCTCTTCACGCTAATCCTAATAAAATTAATCGCGATTGCCACGTGCGTGCTGCAAATTCCAGCTTGACGTCACGTTGAATAAAATCCCGCGAGAGAAAAGCGTGATAAATATGAGTGCTAAAAACGTGCATACGATTAAAACTTTGATCGGTGACTCACTTGTGTCCAGTATCTATACTATCTTACTCATACGGAATTACAGTTGGAATTATATTTCTAATTTGTTTTTCTAATTAGATCTCTAATCCAAAGTTGCAAAGATTAAAGTTTTTTTGAGAAATATTTGAAAAATTTTGAAAACTTGATGTTTCGGCGAAAGATAGCTGTGGTCTATTGCGTTTGTTAACACCATAGAGCACCAATGTAAGATGTCTATTATGTTCGCCGTTGTTTATTTTACTAATTTTCTTCCTTTTATTGAAATATTGTTGAAATTATCGAAATTTGATGTCATGGATAACAGTGGAAGAGAAATAAGCCATTACGAGACACATTACTGATGTTCTAATGTCTCAGATAGTATATGTTCAAATCATGTCCAAAATCGGGATATAAGATATTTTAAAGATGTTTTAAGACACCTTTTAAAAATCTAAAAGATGTCTCTAAGGTAGCTTATGTTCCGATTTTAAACATGCGTGCTGTCTGTGATAAAGTACTAACATGAGGTGTTTATGATCGCTATTGTTTGTTTCGTTAATTTTCTCTTCTTTATTGGAATATTGTTGAAATTGTTGAAACTTGATATCATGAGTGACAGTGGCTAGAAGAGAAATAGGCCATTAAACACTCAGATAAGAAACTTTTGTAAAAAATTATTGCTTCTTTTTATTCACAACATTTCGCAATAATTGTCAAAGGATAATTCTGCAAAACACATAGCTTTTGCTAATAAAGAATTTTATAATTATCCCAGAAAACAAGCTGACGTTATTTGTCGTCATTCTGACGTCATTTCAACGTCACGTAGAGATGAGGGCAAATAACATCAGCTTGTTTCCTGGGAAGTATTAAGAAAATATTACGTAAGTATTAAGAAAATTGTGAAAGAAAATGATTTAAAAAATAAATAAAAAGATTACTTGCTATTACTTGAATGATAATTGTAAAATTTTATGCTGTAATGGTTTTTACAATAATTACAAAATTAATTTTTGAAATGTGTTTAATAATAATTGTGCTAACATGATTTGCTCTATATTGCAATTATATAAGAATTTATTTTAGGCATCAATTTTTTAGAGATTGGTATATGTTACAATAATTAAATTTAGAATTAATGATTTTAAAAATTAGATTTAAACTTATTATACAATATTTTTATATACATTATATGTATATTTTATTATTTTAATATATTTATTATTTTTAAATTCAAATGGTGCTAATATTTTTTTCTCACACTTTTTCTTAAGAGAACGAAGTTAAAGATGAAGATGTGTATCTCGAGCTTTATTTAGTTTACCTTTTATTTTAAAATTTGAGGCTTTTGCGGTGTACATGATTATTTGGTTTGGTTTCGGGTTTAAACGTGCATTCTTGGTTGGATTCCAACGTTTTCAACAGTATCAGGTTATTCCTCCCTGAAGTGAACTGAACTAAAATGTTCACGAAACATCGGAAACCGCGTACCTTTTATTAGTTGCATTTGCATTATTTTGGAAACAGAAAACGTCTATTCTCTTAATGAATAAAAACAAAAATTTTTCGCCTGAAGTCCAATTTTAATTTCCATCTTACTTCAACTCCGCCATATGGTGCGTTCGATTTCTTCCGCAGGGAATTGAACATCTACAGTTTATCTCACGTACACTATAGACTTTAAAGGGCCGGTTTTTCCAACTTCTTAGTAAGCTAACTGATAGTTAAATCATACGTCTGTCTTTGTTTCATCTTCAAATTAGACTAGTTCAGACGTATCCCAGTAAACACAAAGTAACAGTAATGTAACGTTAATGTTATAATTTCGTACTCAACAATATAACTACGATATAACATGTCTTGTATATAACAGTTATATTGTTATATTGTTATATTGTTATATTGTTGAGTACGAAATTATAACATTAATGTTAAATTACTGTTACTTTGTGTGTTACTGGGTTTGTGTTACTGGGATTTAATTATTAGTCAGCTTACCAAGAAAATGAAAAATCCGGCCTAAATACTGGCAATCTATAGTTTATGTCACGTATACTGTCCCATCGGTAGAAACTGAATGCAGCAGTACTGTTCGCAAAAAAAGTTTAAAAGTATTCAAAATCGTTTACAAAGGCTTCCATATATACAACATGCTTGTTATCTCGGAAATAAGTTCGAGAGATAAAGTTAATGGAACGTTGGAGCGTCCCGCTTCAAGATTTCGGAATTTTTTTACGAAAGGACTGGTTGACAAAATACTTAAATTTAATGTTNTAAACATTTAATTTCTAAATTCTAACAACTTTAAATTAAATTAATAGAGTATCTAATCCCAGTTTTTCGTTTTAATTTACTTATTTATTTAACAAAGCTATAAATAGTTCATAAATTTTAAACATTTCACCGTATAAAATCTATTTGATTTAGTCTAACTTTTTAAACTACTTAAAAATTAAAATAAATATTAGTTACTGGCACTAAATTTATTATTATTATTTATAAGTTACTATTATTTATTTTATAAATTTAAAATTACTACAAATATTAATTTCTTTTTAATTATTAACATTTTTAATATAAAATTTTATTTATATTAATTATGAAAAACGTTTCGGAAGATGGCGCGACCGCGGCGGCGGCGGTGGCGCCACCTAGGCAAGGATCCTTGATTCCGGGAACGATTCACGCTTGACGTCTTGTGACGTCAGTCAGTTGATCGCGCCAGCAATCGCACGGCCGCACGATACGCGGATCGCGAAGCTCGCGCGGACGAACGTGCGTGACGACGACGAAGGAAGCCCGGAGTACCCGGGAAAGTCGGGGACGCGCGCGAGACAGCGGTGCCTGTCGTCGAGTGTGCATGAGGGTGCGGCGCGGGCGGTCCCGCGGGAAAAGAAGAAGAAGAATCCTGGTGGCGAGGAGGCTGGTCGGCGCGCGAAGCGATCCCGACGCGCCGCCCCGGCGCACGGTGGGCAGGGGGGCGGGAGGGGAGCAGAGGGAGGCAGCCGCGCGCGATCCTCTGTCCCGCATATCCCCCATACGACGCCATCTTCGTGCATTGTGCGCTCGCCGTCGTCCATCGTCCGACGGACTTGCTCGACGGAGTCGCCGTCAGGTTGACGGCGCTGCCGATTGATCGTCGCCGCCGACGTTTGCCCTCGCTCTCCTGTACGTGCGTGTGCCGCGCGCGTGCGCGCGCGCGCACACAAACGCACGCACGCACCCGCCCGTGTTTTTGTCCGGCGTCTACGCTGGAAGGTCCCCCCGCGGACGGACGGACGGACGGACTGTAATGTAAACAAAATTCTCCGAGGATACGCGATGCGTGACGCGCGGACCGGATCGCCGACGCGGCCGCGGTGCACGTCGTGCCCGAGTCGCGCGCTGAGCCGAGCGCAGTGAAGTTGTCGTCGTGTCGTAGCGCCGCGCGCCCACGTCGGTGTGTGCGCGTTCCTCGACCCGGGTCGCCAGTGTCGGTGTGCCTGTGTCTGTGTGTGTGTGTATGTGCGTCTCTGTGGCCTGCGTGCGTGCGGTGGGATTACCGTGAAGTGGGAACGGCAGCCGACCGTCGTCGCTCCGGGCTCGCCCCGTTGCGTGTACTCGGCATCTCCGTCTCTCTCTCGCTCCCCTCCTTCTCTTCCCGTCTTCCTTCTCCCGGACTCTCTTGTTCCTTCGCGCCTCGTCTCTTTCTCTCTCTCTCTCCCCCCTCTCTCTCCCGCTCGCGGTCGCCTAGGATATTCCCGATACCTGAGACGGGTTCGCGTGCGCGAACCGCGTACGGTTCTACCTTGGCTCCGTTGCAATGAGAGGTCTCGGCAGGAAACTCGCGGACCGTGCTGCATCCAGGGTGAGTACTCTTTCGCTCTCTCTCTTTCTCTCTCTCTCTCTTGTTCTCGTTCTCTTCTCCGTCGCGCGTTTCTCCGCTCCCGCGTCCGCACCCTCGGCTCTTTTGCGCCGCGAATCGGACACATGGTGGAGTCCGTGAATGAGCCTGAGAGAATTGGGATCCGACAGCGATGTTTCTTTCGCAGACTCGGACGGAGTTTTCCAGCTGAGGGATGCAGATCTTTTTCCAGCGGGTACTCCGCGCAACATCGCACAGGCCGAATCCCTTCTCTTCCTCCGCCGAGGTTCAAGTGTACGTGTCCTCTTACGCGGTCGTTGCGTCGTGTGCGTGCGGTTCGTCCGTCCGTCCATCGAGCTGGATTCTCTCTGTCTTTCTCTTTCTCGCTCTTTCATTTCTCCTTCGCTCGCTCGCTTGTAAATCGAAATCCGAGGTGCTTTTCGAGCCGCGTGTTTGTCGCTCGTAAAAAGCCCCACCGAGCCCCAAGGCAGAGAAGCGGGATGGGATACTGCTGTTTGTCTCAGGTTCGCGAACCTAAACCGACGATGGCAACGTATATACGATCGGCAGGCAGGCAGGCAAAGCAGGCAAGGCAAGGCAGGCGAAAGGTGGCAAGGCTCTTCGTCTCGTTTTGTGGTTTTATATTCCGCAATTTATTCCGAATATAAATTAAGAAACGACAGCGGTTTCCGGAATTCATATGTTTTCAGCCGCGTTTGTTTTTGCCGATATTTTCCTCCTTTCTCTCCTCCACTCTAAACCCAAGGTACACTTTGTTCCGTTTTAGTGGGAAAATCACATGACAGAGCGCAACTGTAAAAGGAGCAGGTCTCTCTTTAAAAAAAAAGTCTTTTTTTTATGCATGTATAGTACGTTTGTTATTTTGCATTCAATATTTTATGATAATATTGTAAAATTTAGGAAATTTGTATGAAATATGAAACTACAGAATTATGATATAAATACGCTGAAAAAAAATTCTGGTTAAAAACGGACGAATCAGAAAATCTTGTAGGACTGATCCAATATTCTGGTTATTGTAAGTTATAAAGTATTGAGTTCTATTATAATAACCGGAATATTTAAGATCAGTCCCACAAGATTTTCTGATTCGTCTGTTTTTAACCAGAATTTTTTTCAGTGTATTAAATCAATTTTCTTCACTTTTTTTTTAAATTATTTACGACATCATCGTCTGAGTTTACGTGACAAGCTTCGGCTTCTTATCAAATTATGTCAAACTGTCCTTATTTGAAAATAAGAACAATTATGCGAGAATACGTCGATACGTATTAAAAAAAATATCGTATACATAGTGTAGATTGTAACAGTTTAATTATAATATTTGCCTTTATCAATTAAAAGTTATCAAGTTCTCGTCTATTCTTTTTTCTACTTAATTACTCCCTATTATGGTAGCGACTCTCAAGGCTCGCTATCATAAATTACAGTCTACAGAACACATGTGATATAATCTCTTTTGGTATTGTTTTCTATTACCTTCATCGAGAGAACGATCTTGGCCGGTCCAAATATGACTCCAACTGCACGTTTCTCAAAAGCTGTCCTGAAGGTATCAGCAAATACAAAGCGCAGGTTACAATAATATCGTTACATGCAGATAATTGTCTATCAGTGATTTATCGCCGCAAAATTCCACATAGAAAACTTTCTGAGATCTAACTTTCTGGAAAAGACCATGAATTTTGGTTGGAAAATCTAGAAAAATCTGAACAATAACGAAATACTAATAATGAGTCTCGTTCCTGGTATTCCAACATCGGAAACGAAACAGAATATTAAAATATTTTACTATTTTTGTCTCTTTAGATTAGACGGCGATATTAGCGATTAATTTTTATGATATAACACTACTCAAAAAATAATTTTTAAAATAATTTCTTAAAGCATTTAATTCTGTGTTTATTTGTCAATTTTGTATATTGGATATTTATTCAAGTAGAAGAAGAGGAAGGAGCAACTTATTGAAAATGTATAATTCAATTCTTTCGATTTATGTACAGAAGATTGCTATACTTTGGTACAGGTGTATTTTGGGATATTTGATTTAGTTTAGGCATTAGTGACATATTTGGTGACAATTAAGTAAAGTGGTATTTATTTTTTTTATTGCTGTTTTTTTTTATTAGAATTTGTATCACTCGATGAAGTAAGCAAAATTTTATATTTTTCTAAGGTAAATTTTCTCAACTAAATTTGGAGATTTTTAATTATTTTTATTTTTTAATTTCAAATTGCTGAAATTGATTCTTCAAGTATGTTTTATTTTCACTTAAAATCTTTACTTATAATTTAACCTATATGGACTATCTATCTATTTCTTATTTAAAAAACCTCGTTGCACTTTGAAATCTATTTTATAAATCTTGGAATTTTATATTTTCATTGTGCATTAAATAATTAAATACTATAATTTGCCTTTACTTACTCAACTATATATGATTTACTTTAATTACAAGTGTTTAGTAAATAGTATTTAAATAATAAATATAGAGAGTAACTGTAGATATATTAATTTAATAGTATTAATTTTTTAACAATTTTAAATTGTAACAACGAAAAACATGGAAATCTAAGAAATTAGACGAAATTAATTAATGTTCCAAGATACGAAGGTCCTAAGGTACCATCTATCTCGCAACAGATTTTTGACTTATTTTGAGTATAGTGTAATTTTACTTCTTTTTAGTCAAATAAATTTCATGGAAAAAATTGCATACACTTACAAGAATAGATATTTGTAAATCATATATTTTTTAGAAGAATTTTCTCATATAAATTCCAGCTGTAAAAAATAAAAAAATTTACAACCGTTCTGAGTATAGCAATCTTTCCTACTTAATGTCCTACTTTGAGCACCTAATTGACCATTTAATTAGCAATCTCGCAATGTGTTATAATTTTTTTTACCGCTGATGAGACTTTAATGAGGATAAACGCACGAAGACTGGGAGGCGTAACGGAAAAGCGTAATATTTTGCGAATGCGATTCTAATCTAGACATCTCAAGTGGAACAGGTCCTATCTGCTTTTCTTCACGCTTTTCTAAAATTTTCTCTCCGGTTTCTGTATCAGTATTGAAAGTAATAAAGCCATAAAATGTATGAACCTTGGTATTCAAACCCTACCAAGGCTTAGAAAAATTTGAGGAAGTGCCTTTTCCTCATCCTTCCATGTCTCCGTCGTCTTTTACATTGTATTTCTCAACGTTTTTCATTTGCTGTCTTCCGTCCCCACCAGTCATTGAAGATTTGCGAACGTCCGGTTTCTATTGTGTACGAAACCAAGCTCCGGTTACAGTCCTCATGCGCAGATTAGATCGTTAGCGTCAGAGAAATTCCTTCCGTTTTCCGTGTTCAATCCCATTTCGATTTACGAGCATACAGGCATCGGACATCGACAACTATAGGTATTATATAGCTTAAACATTCGGAGAGAAGACAATTTCACGGTGAGAGAATACAATTTTATAGACATACACAATCAAATTATACTCTATAGGGTGTCCTACGCAAAGTGGTGCATAAAAGTATTCGCAAAAAAGAAACACGTGGCAAGATTGCTACTACAAAGTGCTTTTTATCTTCGCGGGAAAAAGTATGTCCGAAATCGCAATTACGCGCGTCAAACACAATTCCTCTTCTCACTTCTATCATCGGGATTACTTGGAATCCTTGGATTCCTTCATCTCTCATGGAATTACGAAAACACATTTCGTAAACACGAGAGAACACAAAGGGAATAATAAGTCGACTTGTTACTTGTAGTTAGCAAAGATCCACCTGTTATGACCGATCGCTGATTGATATTTCGAATAATTTCAGTGGCACGATTCGCAAAGGGTCTTTCTGAATTTTTTTCTAGAAACCGCATTGGCTTCAAAAGATCGGGTATTCCGAACAAAATAGCGTATCCGTTAATTAAGATGCAAAGTCTCGCTTTAAACGCATTTTAATTCTTCCGAGTGCGATCCCGCTTCTTTCAAAGATATTTCGATTATTGTGACCCGAGTGTCGCACTTTAGTTTTTACGTTTCAAAACATTCTCGTCGAATCGTACAACCAAAACATTGGCCTCGCGTCCGATAACGCAAATCATATATTAATCTCCCGCATTGTTCTTCTACATATATAAATATCCATTATTATTAATTTTTATTTCATTAAAGATATTAATGTTACCACAGTGAATAATCTCGCGCTTATTTTTCGTCTTCTTTATTATCCGAATTTAGGAAAGTTGGTCGAATTATGTGTCCTTGTGTGATTAAAAATAAGAAAAAATTATATGTGCTCCCTTAGCAATGGTATTGTCTTTGTAAACATTCTATTTTTTTGTTGTACGTTTATATTATTTAAATTAATAATTATTTGTATGAACATTTAGATAAAGTTCCGAAAAGGTGTTACTTCCGATTTTTTTGAAACTGTGTATACTTACGTATTTTGACGCGCTGATTACGAATATGAGAGAGAGAGAGCATATTGAGAAGTGGAAATTGATGCAAATTTGATTTTCAAGGTCAAAACTTGAAAAATGGACGTTTTTTTTAATTATTTCAGTAAATATCAAAAATTTCAAAAAATTTTTCAAACAAAAATTGTAGATTTCTTCAAAATATACATTTTATGTTCATTTTTACTGTACGAATGATAATTTTCGAGAAAATCAAAGTTAAAGACGCACCTAGTGAACTCGTATAGCAGGAAAAGTTGTTAAACGTCGCATACTTTCTTGCTTATTTAAAGCAGAAAATCTAACCCAAATTATTTAAATAAAGCAGAGAATAATTTGGGATAAATTTTCTGCTTTAAATAAGCAAGAAAGTATGTGACACTTAAACTCGTAATGCGTCAAATTAGACTCAATTTGAGCCATTTTTAACTATTCCATAGGCCGCCACTGCTTCTACTCAATATTTCATTAATTTTGACTAAAAGGAAGGTAAAATTTTTACTAACACGAAAGTTAAATTAGATAAATTAACAACATATTGAGTAAGACTGATTCAATACGTCGCTAAATTTATCTCATTGTTTTAGTCAAATTAACTGAATATTGCGCAGGAACAGTGGCAACCCATAGGAATTTACAGTGTAAGAAAGAAATGTAAAAAGATGTTGCGATTTAAAAGAGTTTCTTCGACCTGTTCTCACTTATACTCAACTCCACGAAGAATCTCGCGTATTGTTTTCAAACTGACTCCTTTGATCGTACTCTTCGTTTATCTGCACAGCGATCTACGACGCATTAGCTCTAGGATTTTTTCTCACTATGTGTTTACAACTTTCCTTTCCTCCCTAATACTTGTTTAGTTTGCGCAAGCGACCATTTCGCTCCATTTTTTCAAACTTTTTCGTCTTGAATTTTTTTTGAAGATTCTTCGGGAGGTATATAAAAGTCCCCTCTAATTTTTTAATAAGACATTTAAATTATACTTATATTTAATTATTACTTATGTTCTGTTCTGAATTATATTTTATTATGTTCTGAATTTTTTTATTATGTTCATAATTATGTTCTGAATTATATTTAATAATTCAGAAAACCATGTGTGTCCTATTCGTAATATCGTTCTTTTATTTTTTGTCTTATTTTGCAGCTAGCTTATATTCACTTTTTATAATTTACAAACTAGTAGTAGTACATTGTTAAACTCGTAGTGTCAAATTATACTCAATTTGAGCCATTTTTAACTATTCCATAGGCCGCCACTGCTCCTACTCAATATTTCATTAATTTTGACTAAAAGAAAGGTAAAATTTTGACTAACATGGAAGTTAAATTAGATAAATTAACTTCCATGTTAGTCAAAATTTACCTTTCTTATAGTCAAAATTAATGAAATATTGAGTAGGAGCAGTGGCAACTCCATAGGAGTTTACAGTGTATAGTAATATAAAATGGGTGTGTTACTATATAGGTATAATATTCCCTAATGTCACGTAGATTTAAAAAATTCTGTTTTTCCGCTGAAAATGAGAAATATGTAGGATGGGAGATTTATATCCTTCCCTTCCATTCGCGTCAGCACGAAGCCACGTGTCGTTCCATTTGCAAACTAACCTAAATAAAAAAATAAACATAGGATTTTTCTATTCCCTCTTCTTGTTTAACAAAACACAATAGATTTTATTTTAACAAAACACAATAGGTTTACCAACGAGAATACATATACGATTAGTCATGTCAGAATTTTATCTAAAAATATTTGTTTGCTGAAACTTTCTTGGAAGCCGAATGACAATGACAACAATTTTTACTGTTTTTTTTTTCTCGTAATTATATTCATTTATGTTAATTTCCATAACGTGGAGTTAAATTTAAGCTGAAAATAAATCTACCATTGCGTAAGTAAAGATATATGGATATCCCGAAATGTATGATGTCCAGATGTTAGCGATTTATGGAGCATCGTATTCGGAGTTTAGTGCAGTACACATGCTTGCTTCGGCATAAATTATATCATACGATGCTACATTACATCACACGATGTTATACAACATCGCAATAAAATATATTGTCCGATTTTCTATCTACAATATCAGAGATCGAGTCCCGCCTATCTTGCGGTCGTTGAAGCATCGTCGCTCGATATCGCGATGTGTATCAGAGAAAAAGGAGATATTGTTGAGACTTATTTGCGCGCTTGCAGCGATACGATTCTTCTCGAGATCACCAGAAATCGTTTGAGAACAAGCGTCGCGTTGATCGTTGACGATTTCTGATGAACTGATGAAGTGGCATTCACAGAAGCGATACCGCTAAATAATCTTCTTTTACCAATTGCTGGCAATTCCACAATTTCAACAATTAATTTATTTCGACATTCAGTAATTCCTACTACTTCGAGGAAGGCACAGGTTTCGTTCGAGTGCCACAGCTTCATGATATTCGGTACATAACTTAACGATACAGCTTCATGCTTCATCGCCTTTTTGTGATCGATAGAGATCGATGGGGCGGTATTTCCAAACGTTGAATATCCGAGAGACGTGGAAAGCAGGGATTTACAAGCCGACCCAAATAGTACAGAGAGAGAGAGAGAGAGAGAGAGAGAGAGAGAGAGAGAGAGAGAGAGAGCGAGTCCAAAAGAAATTCTTTCTAAATTATGAAATAAATTCTCTTTCTATTTCATTTCTATTCAAAAAACATTCTTAGTTCAAGAAAAATTTGCTTTTGCGCTTCTAAACCCTTTTCTCGAAACAAAAGGAATCTTTTTTTATACTCTTCTATGGAATTCCTGGAAAGGTCTTCCTTTGAGTTCACTCGGAACGAATTACAACAAATTCATATTTTATGAGTTTACGATTATCTATAGTATTTGGAAACACATCGGCGCGATCCGAATGCCGATACGATTTTCAGACGTTTACATGTTTACGAGATTATTCTAACAGTGCCGATGACAACATAAAGCCGAAAAATAGATATTCGAAAAAGATCACACTATCACTCCGTGTAATCTGCCTCGAGAGCGATCGACGGGAAAGAAAGAAAAAGATCGATGCAGACAAACAGACTGATAACGATACGCTCGCGAGGATATCGCTCCCGTCGGCCACGAGGCCGACACTCGGCCTCGTCAAGCCACGTGGGCCAGTGCCGCGAAAAATGACGTCCCTCCCCCCTTCTTTTTTTTTAGAAAAACCTGTCATTCCCCGAGCGCTCGCTCGCGCGGAGATATAAATACTCGGGACGATGGGAAGCGGGAAGGCGTCTTCCTCGGAAAGCATTCGCGCGCGAGCGAAATCGCCGAGCTCTCCGAAACTCGCTGCTCCTCTTCTCTTAATCCGATTTACGCTATTTGCGTAATGCAGCATGTTGTATCTCGCGCGCGTGCATCTTCCGAGAACTCGGACTTCCGGCGGGAAACTTATATCTCTTCTCTCGTTTTCGTAATCCATCTTTCAGCGCGCGACACATGTCTTACGCGCGTCGATGCGTAACGGCGTAGCGCCTCTTATCGAATTCGCGAAAGACCGCGCCGGTTACGTCAACAGCTGGCTTGGAAAACAGAAATCTAATATACGACGTCATCGACGTCATCGAAAGTGTCAATAAAGTTTGGACGATAATAAAAATTAATTGCGAGAGAGTACACGCGGAGTGCGCTCTCCTTCCTGCCTAATCGACTTATCGTCTCTCTTTCTCGCGCGTGTTACGTTCGTGCAACCGATCGTCTATAAGAACGATAATTGTAACGATAATAAAGAATTATTCCGCAGCTTCTCGAATTTGCAGCAGCTTAAAAATGATTGATGTAGTCCAGAGAACGATTTCTTATCTGAAAACAGATAATTGAGAGGATATAATTCGCTTTAACGTTACCGTTTTCAGAAGATCTTGAAAAAAGTTTTCGAGCTTGGTTAAATTTCTTTTGGATATTGATAATTAGCTTTCAATTAGCGATTAGTCTAATCCTTATCGAGAAGAAATGCTGCTTTACGAGTTTTAAATAATAATTATATATAATTATTATATTATATACAGGGTGTCCCAGAAAGACCGTATGTCCTTTCACTGACAGATTCTGCGGAACATTCTAAGTCGAAAACTCTTATGCGAAAATGTCGAGGTTATAATAGTTAAATGGGAAGCACTTAAAGTTAACCCGACAGTTTGCGGAGTTTTGGCGCGTTCAGGTATGACACATCGTATAATAGTGAAGGTGTCCTTGCATTAAATATTTGTTGAAATACGTTACTGATTTTACATGTTCAATCTGCTTTATAAAGTTATTGACGTAAGAAAACTACAGTATCATTATGGCTTTTTCTTCTTAATTTAACACAAAAAATATTTTATTAATTGACATAATTTGAATATACTTTCTATACAAGAAAAGTCACTCGCCGATTTGTGAGGTATTTCATTCAAGAGCATCTTCATTGCTGTACGACATGCTTAAGCGCGCCAAATTTCCGTAAACTGACTAGTTAATTTTAAGTGCTTCCCATATTTAAAAAATACTAGAGCCTCTCGATATTTTCGCATAAGAGTTTTCGACTTACAATTAGAATGTTCCATAGAATCTGTCAGTGGAAGGACATGCTTCCAGTGATCTTTTTTAAACACTCTGTATAATATATACCATGTATGTATATATGATCTTTTTTAAACACTGTATAATATATACCATGTATGTATATATGATCTTTTTTAAACACTCTGTATAATATATACCATGGTATGTATATATATAATTATATATATAATAAAATTATTGTACATAATTGTTGTATATATAATATATACATATATTCATATACATTCTCGGTCAAAAGTTTGGATACAGTAGTAAAACCGCAAGAAAATTTCAACGAAACTTTCATTCTATTACGTATTTACTATTTACTATTTCTTACTATTTATCGATAAGAATGAACTTTCATTATGTAAAGTGATTTATTTTTCAATACTAATTACTCATTTTGTGCTGTTCAAAACTTATTACTTGTTAAAGCTATGATTACTTATTAAAGCTATGAAAACAGAATTGTGATGTTGTTTATAATATCTATTTATTATTAAATCAATGCATACTCTATTTATCGAAACTCACAAAACTTGCTAACAATATATTACAAAATAAGGAAATAACAGAAAACTAAAGTAATCTTGAGTAAACTGAAATTTGTAATTCAATATCTTATTAAAGTAAAAAGTAGCCAACATTTACAAATTTTTCTGTATTTTTTTTTATAGGTCCCGAAACTTTTGATAGATATTATTGTATATAAGAGTTTACTGATTCATTACTAACAAAAAATTCCTTTTTGAGCCGTTAAGTCCCTGATAAAGATAATAAAATAAAATATATGTAAATATACCGATGTATCCAACTTTTGGTTGGCAATGTATATACATGTATATTATTATTATATATAACGATATATATATGTATATATATATATAATAATAGTGTATACTTTTTTATTATATACATATATAATAATAAATTAACCGAGAATTATAATTGTAGTCAAAGCTCAGTCATTTTCAGCAAGAGCTGTGCATATTTCTGGATACCCGATCCGAAAACCGCAATACGAGCGGATTCGCGGAGTTCTCACATTCCCATTGCGACGCGAACAATGCCGAAGCGATGAGTGGCAGACGTAATCGTAATCGCGACGCGACGCGGCTCTTTATCAGTTTTCTTTATTATTCCGCGATCCGGCCCGCGACGCAGGCGGGCATCGTTGCTAGCGAAGCCGCGGATCGCGGAGAACGGCGCGGAGCGTGAGCCGCCGCGCCATTCGAGTAAAGTGGCCGCGGCGATCGATTTATCGGCGAGATAAAGCGCGCACACGATACCGTTCCTCGATTTCGCTTCCCCGAGCTCCCCGAACTGCGCAAATACGACCCGATGTTGTTTTCGCGACGAGCCGGGATATCGATCGCGCCTCTTTTCCCTTTTCCCTCTTTCTTTCTTTCGCGATTCCGCCGCTACGCGATTCCCCTCTTTCGCGAGCGCAGAAAAATCCCCGGCCGCCGGAGGCACGCGGAGAAACGCGCGATCACGGTCTCCCCCTGAGCACAGAATCGTGCCAGACTCGTGCAAAGGTTTCTTCCTGTCATCACTGGTTCCGCACCGGATTCCGCTTCGTGACACATATTTTCGGTATTCCGCAACACACGACGCACCTGTCGTCGTCAATAGAACGACCGCGACGGAAATGCGGAATTCAAGCGCGAAATGGGCGACAAGTAAATTTTCAAATAGTATTTTAGATTAGTTCATTAAAATATAAATTAAATACGGGATTTCATACGCGAAAGTTGGTTGTCGCAATATTGTGCAATATTTCTTATCGCAGATTGTTTATAGAAAAAATATATATTCAATATTGTATAGCACAGCAAAAACATTTTCTTCTTCTTTGCAAAGTTATTATTTAAAAAAAAACAAAAAAAAAACAAAAAGTTCCAAGTTAGAAAGAAATAGCGATGAATTTTCCTGTTACATTCACGTCAGTAATAACGTGTTTGTAAAGAGTCATTTGCATATTTGTGGAAATGTTGTTTCCTATCGCGGCGTGTGTTATGCAATGCACATTATGAATAATTTATTTTGTGATTAATGATTTTAAACTTTTTTTTACAAAATTATGTAGATTCTTCTGTTTCTCGCATATACACAGAAAAAAAGTTTGTTATATCCAAGAAATTTTTATTTAGTTTTAATAAATGGTTAATTTCAATATTTGCAAGAAAATTATTTTTTTATCTTAAAATATATCTATTAATATTATAAAGAAATATTTAATTATATTTCTTATTTATTTTAATTTAAATATATTTTTTTAAAGTAAAAAAGTATTTAAAATACAATTTTAATATTAGGAAAAGTTTTTTTTATAGAAGAAAAAATAAATTACTAATTTTTAAAAAATTATTAAAAATTAAAATTTTTATGTTTTGAAATAAAAATATGTTTCAACCTTTAGAGGACCGCAAAGCCACTAGAGTGGCTCGAGCTTTGATAAGTACTTTGTATAAGACAGATTGACATATATATGTACAATATATATGTAAATTTTTGAGAAAAAAATTGCAAATTTTAAAAGAAAAATACTGGTCCTCTAAAGATTAATTAAATATTTTTCCATAAATACTAATAAATATTTAATAATTTTTATATAAGTTACTAAATATTAATATTTTTTACATTTAAATAAATATTTTCTAAAATGAAAATTTTTATTTACAATTACAAATCTATTTATAAAATAAATATAAAATAAAATAATAAAAGGAAGTAAAAGAATTTACTTCCTTTAAATAAATTTTTTTTATTTTTTATACGTTATTTTTTAACGATATTATTTTTCTGGCAAATTCGGAATTTTTTCCTACCGAGAATTGATTGATTATTATTACATTACTTATTAGCTTTCTAATTTTCAACATTATTGTGAGCGTGCACGCAGATTAGGAAGTGCTAAGTGATTTCTATTCTTCTTATTATCATTATTCTACTCATAGGCATTTTATTTTATTATTATTTACTGATAAGGAGCTATTTAGATTTTTTAAATCATAATCTTCCTCAAACAAAGAACAAACAATAAACAATGGATAAAGATATAGATAGTACTGATATTATTGATAAAAATTAGCACCTTATTAACGTAAACACAACAAATCGAAGCTGTTTCTCGCCGGAACTTTTCCAATATTTTTCAAACGATTCCGAGATTCTCGGATTGGGAATATTCAATCTGTATTTTCTCGACAAGATTTCTCATATGCATGTATTAATCGCCACAAGACTGTATTTACATTAGCATCGTTATACGTGACGAAATATAATAACGACTTTATCAGAAGAACATCATTCCTCACGTGCTATGAATTTGCTCGTGTATTTTCCTCCCCCTACACTACGTCTGTGCTTCCTAGATCACTGCTGGTAGTCAGTTGCACCCTAGCTCGTACACGGTTCACAAGCAACGACTGTCTCTCTGCTCCTCCTCCTCTGATGTTGATTTTTGTCAATGTAACGAACCCAATATTACAACATTGTTACCTCAACTTTTAATAATCCGACTTTTAGAATTAACTACAGTAATTAAAACAATTTTTTTTTAATAGAAAATTCAACACCTTTGATATATTTTAACAATTTTATATTTGGTAACATTAATGTTTCACGTACGAGATTTTATAAGACGTGTTTAACCATTGAATCTATTTATCTTCCAGTGACGGAAGCGCAAGATGCCTTCAATCGATACGCGATTGATAAGAGTGCCTGGAGAAATGGAGCGGTGCCTGTCGCACAGACTAGATGTTACCGCGAGACACACTGGACGCCGATCCGCGCCGGATGCGTCCAGCACGTTGGAATCGTCCCCCGTCGCTCGCGACAGTTTTGCAGTATGCTGCAACGCCAATGCCGTCCTATTCAAAGAGGATATCACAGCCGCAACGCTGGAAAAGGAGTCTGATAGTACGGCTCGCTTGCCACAAGACGCTTCGTTATCTCACCATGTCCGCTCAACTGATCTACGCTCGAAGTCACAAGAAGAATTTGATTGCTCCGTCGCTCCTTGCGATACAATGAACCACCGAAATCGGCACAGTTCCACGCGGAGGAGCGACGCGACGAGACATTCTCACGCAACGGATGCGGTTTCGATAATGAGATACAGTTTCAATCAAACGTTAGGATTAATGCTCACCGAATGGATAACGAATTCCTCGTGGAGGAGATGGCGAACCTACCTTCCTATCCTAATCTGCCTACTATGCGTGACGCAGTGTACAGCCCGCACTTGCTCAGTTGGACTAAGCACACCGGGATGTAAGTTTCGTCTCCAAATATATCTTTGCATGAAGGCGAATATATGATACTTTTTATTCACGTATTGGATATATTAATTCATCGCGTTAGCGATTAATGAATTAGTTGTTAGAACTAACGTTAAATTTTGTTTTCGCTTGTGTATACGTAATGTATACACTTTGAGAAGATACATTCGAATTTGAGAGAAAACCGAGATAAAAGCCGCTGCCTTGTGTTTCTCTCCCGTGCCGTACCGCTGCTCTAGGATTATAAATAAAACATCTGTCTTATCTCTTCTTTTGGAATTCTAGTGTCGTTCTAAATGCATATATCTATATTTAATACGCGAGCTGTACAGTTCACATTGAGATTGCAACTGCTTATTAGAGTACCTATATTCTCATGATATCGCCGGTTTACTTCTCGTAGTGTTATGATGCAAAATTTGTACGACATGTATAAATTTTAATCCAAATTTTTTTTATTCTAGTCATTTAAAGGATTCGTTTATATTTGTTAATTTAAGAATTTTTATATAAAATATAGAAAATTATATTTTTATATAAAATATAAGAATTTTATATAAATTATATATAAAATTTTATTATTTAATATAAATTTTATATTAAAATATAGATGTCTTTTACTTCTATATGATATATTACTGTAAATTTTATCGTATTCTTTATATTCTTTATAGGGACCTGGCCGCAAGGCGATATCGTTATCAAACATAGTAATCCACTCTCAATGTATTGTCTATTGAATCAAACGATTGTGGATCGTGACTATCCCGGCAAAAATGCAAACGATCTTCGATTCTTTCGTAATGATCAGGAATTGGAATCGGAATTCGTCACGGTAATTAATGAAACAACGATAGAGCTGTACATCCACAAGCCACCACCCTCCGATGACATGTACAATTGCAAATTGAAAGTAAACAACAGCGACTATATAGCAGTTTGTCTCAATAAGGTTGTAGTTGGATGTAAGTAATCGTAATTATTTGTCAATTATCTTTCGTGTACTATATTAGCGAATATACATACTAACTCTGAATTCTTTTTAATGTAACAACCGAGAAAAGGCCAATTTCTGAAAAAGAAATAAGTAGTAAGAAATAAGAAATATAATAGAATAAAATTTTTTTTCATGTAAAGTCTCATGAAATTAATTTTATTCTACATTTTCGTCTTACTTTTTCATCTTTTCAATTGTGTCATCAATTCCAAGGCACATCTTATGTATGCTATTCTACTTCCATTAAAGAATATACTTTTGATAATCTTGGAAATTAAGAGTATCAAGAAACCATGCATCTTGCACTATTCACAATCATAATGCATCTACAATAATGACTATTTACATATCCTGTAGAAGTTTTATCCTTATCAGTATGACCCGACGATGTTTTCCGGAGACAGCACAGTGCATTGATTCTCTTTTCATTAGAGTTATGAGTAAATCGTTTGATACACACATCTTAGAAATCATTTTACTATCATCAACGATAAAGATAATTGGAAAAATTGACGTTGATTAATATTAAGAATTAATCAGATTTTATTCTGTAGAAATTTGAAGAAGCAATAAATATGAGTTAAATTCTATACAACAAATTATATATATTTATAAGAAATAAGTATATAATAAATTATATATTTACGAAGCACATTTATATTTATTTAATAGATCTTATAATTTTAATACTATATATAAAGTGTTCACAAAATCTTAAAAAATTGAGAAAAAATTGTATCGATAAAAGTAAACTTGTAGACTTGCTATAAGCAAATCGAGATGCACAATGTTCACAGATACAATTTCAAGTATCTGTTGTTAACATATTTAATACGAAAAATAAAAACTATTTTTAAAAATTAATTATGTATTTAAAAAGGACACACGTTTCGTCCTCATATGTGAAATATCTTATTCTATTTTAATCTCATTTTATTTTATGACAGATCCACCAAAAAAGCCTAAACACTTCGACTGTGTCTCCTACAATTGGGAAAGCTTCAATTGCACATGGGAGCCAGAACATAATTTCGTCCATACAACATACGAATTAATGTTCCAATTACCTGGAAGATCGGGAGCAATGTATTACTGTCCGCTCGCGACGACGGCGGAGAATTCATGCTTGTGGGATATCTATTCCGATCCAATATACAGACAGCCGTATTCATTTTATATTTTCCTATTGAACGTGTCTAATGCTTTTGGAAACGTCAACTTTACATATCGTATTCAGCATTATCCTAACGGTATGTAAATCTTATACAGGCCATTATTTTATACTTCCGCATGAAGATGTCTTGCAATAAATAATAAGAAATGTCGCACAATATTTGAATATGCTTGATGTTTAAACATCATTGTTTTCAGTTATTCCGGCCAAACCGCACAACCTCACATTAATAAACAAAACATCCGAGAGCGCGCTTTTACATTGGGAACTCCCCTTTCCGATGGCGACATTTCCAGTTGGTGTGCATCACAAAATTATGTATCAACATCAGTGGGATCATGAAAAAAATTGGAAGGTACGATCATACATACATTGTTACAAATGACATTATTTTATTGTGTTAGATAATTTCTGTTAATATCTCAATTACTGAAAACTTGATCAATTCTGTGATATAATCTTGATGAAACCTTATCTTCTCTTGTCTATAGGTCATCAATATTACACAGCCTAAGAATAAGGAACAATGGCTTTATAATCTTACCGGATTGGAGTACGCTAATACAGTATATGACGTTCGCATTTATTTAAAAAGCTCGACAGCTGTAAGACCGGACCGATGGAGTGATTTCAGTGTTGTTACATTCAGGACATCATCAAAATGTAAATTTATAAATTAGGAAAAGAATTTCTGTTGTCTTTGTGCTTTTATTATTTATTTAATATAATTGCGTACGACGATAGGCTACTATTAATTACATCTCGTTGTTTCGATTAAATCTTTTATCTCGTTTCACTTTAGTGCCTGGCGCTGCACCGCGAACTGACATCGGCAGCTTCGAAATTGCTGAAAATAATGGAAACAGAGACGTGTACTTGTATTGGCAAGCGATACCGCAGAACCAAGAGAACGGCGATAATTTCAAGTATCAAATTATTCACGTGGAGGAAAATGGTCACAACGTTGCGCTCACACCAAGTGAAACGACCAGGACGTATGCCAAGTTGAAGGGAATCAGCCTCAATAGCTACTCATTCGAGATCATCTCAACGAACGAGGTCGGTGCTAACAGTGACCGTGCGAGAATATACGTACCAAATCAACAAGAAAGTGAGTATATTAAAAAGGCAGATATCTCAAGGAAAATTTAAATACATACGTAACAATTAATACGTTATTATTTTGATCATTCAGTACCACATGAACTGATAGCGTTCACGAAAATCGCTTTCGAAAATGGATTGTATGAATTATCCTGGAAGCCGCCGTTTGTAAAAAATCATAACATCATGAATTACACGATCTTTTGGTGCGACAACGAGCGCGATCGTCCTTATCAATGCACCGTACGTATCAATATTTTTTTTATTAGTCGAATGGATTTGAAGAATACTTTTTTTTTACTCAAAAGTTGAAATTGCACGCAACGTTAAATATCATGTACTTACAGGGTTACTTGGACTGGGTGCATGTTTCTAAAAATACAACGATTTACAACATCACTGTGCCGGATCCGTCCAAGGTGTACCAATTCGCAATCTCTGTCAACACGGAGAGAGGCAGCAGCGGCATGATATGGTCGTCATGCACGGTAATCCATAACAAGGTGCTCGGCAAGATGAAGTCTGTATGGATTAATCGCATTGGATCGCACTTTATCGAGGTCGGCTGGAAGCTTGACTGCTCAGATCGTATCGGGATAATCGAAGGATTCAACATCTACTATTGTCCCATAATGTCACCGATGAATGTCAACTGTAACGGTCCCATGCTTAACAGTACCATCAGGGCGGACGCGCACACGATACACGGCGTCGTCGAGAATCTCAAGCCTTATACCACGTATATGCTGAATGTCGCGGTGCTGACGAAGAGCGGTGAGGGTCTGCGGAGTGATCCTCTGTATAACACCACTCTCGAGGGGGCGCCCAGCACGCCGCCATTAAACGTGACAGTCACCAACAGCAAAAACACAACGCTGGACGTTGAATGGAAAAAGCCAGTGGCGATGAACGGCGTGCTCAGATATTACGAGGTCGAATACAACGGTCAGGTCAAGAAAGTCGAGGAGGGAAAAAATCATACCACACTGATAAATTTGAAGCCATATACGAATTATTCTATTAGAGTCTCCGCCTGTACCGTAAAGTGCAGTGAAAAATCAAAGACAGTATATCGCATGACGAAAATTGGTGTGCCCAGCAAAATTAGTATTCCCTTAGTGCGCTTCGTAAATTCCAGCCAGGTGATCATTCAGTGGAATCCACCGCAAGAACCGGCCGGCCCGCTAAATGCCATGTATTACGAAATAGAATACGGAAACGGCATAATTCAAAACGTCAATAGAACAGGTGAGATTAATAAGAAAATTTCAGAATTAAACTAGGAGGAATATTCCTTTTAAATACTTGTAATTCAATATTCTTGATCTTTTCAATTATTTCATGTATTTTCCCATTCTTCGCTTCAATGGCGAAGTGATGAATATAAAGTAGTAACAATTGCAAAAAGAGAAATGAAAAGGAGAAGAATAAAAGAATGGGGAACTATATGTATAAGGGAGAGGAATACGAAAGCTTTGATTATATATATGCCTTTGTATATCGTATTGCAGAAGTGCGATTGCCCATTCCCGATTGCAAGAACGTTGAGCACCGAGAGCAGAAGCACAAGTTTCGGGTCAGGGCTGTCAACACCAATCATGAGGGCGAAATTCTCAAAGGATCCTGGTCCGACTTTGGGGAGGGAAATTGTTATAATAACGGTAATATCAGTTATTGGTAAAGAAAGCAAACACGAAAGCATTAATATTATTTTATGTAGACACGTTTGCTTTTTTATAACATTAAGCATTTATCGTACTCACGATACACACATGATACACGTTAAAATTTGTAAGTATAAATGAGGGACATTTATTTAAAGGATGAGAACGTTTAATCTTTTTTACAATAAGAAATAATAATGATGATTACAGTTTTTTTTTTTTTTTTTTTGGAGATATAATGGCACAGCCGGTTAATATGACTCGCAAGATTGAGTTGAATTCTTTCTTCATCTGTTTCTTACTCGTTGTTTAAGGAATCGTTCTTCCTACAATTCTCAATACAGTATTCATTTTTTTATATTGAAATTTTCTTTACTTTTTGTTCAAGAGATGTAATAATGTCGCATACACACATACACACGTGCACGTGCATGTTTAACGCGGATATTATTAAGCGCGGATATAATTATTTTGATACATTAATATACATTAGCGAATGTATATTTTCCATGTAACAGGACTGTCGTACGTCGCATTGGTTATTATATGGATGGTTGGCGTCTTTAGCATCACAGCATGCATCGCGTGCTTCGTGTACATGTTCAAGAGGTAATGAAGCTTCTATCCTTTAACTATTCTCTATGCAAATATAATGATACATTTTAATTATTTCTAACTTTCCGCGAGTTACGAGAAAAGAATTTTTATCCAATTCTTGCACCTCAATACTTGAATACACTTTGTGTTATTTTTCTTACAGAATGTGGGAAAAATGTCGACTTATGCGAGACGTCGAAGTGAAACTACCGCCCGGACTTGCTCAGAGCTCAGATGTGGTAAGATTCTCTCTCTTTCGATGTTTTTTTAAACGTTTTGCATTTATTTGTCGAAGCAAATATAATGCAAAAACTTACAAAAATGTACTATAATGTAAGCTCCATTTTCTTTCGCACAGAAGCTGCTCGCAGAGAAGAACAACGAGCTACACATACGGCAGTCCGCTGACTCGAGCGGTTGCTCGAGCGGCCAAGAGTCCGTTACCTCCTCGCTCACGGCGGAGTCCCAGGTTTGCAGCGACAGCGGCACCGAGGTGGATGCGATGCCGACGCAGTCCGACAAACTGAAGACCCAGCCTGTCCGCGATATGACTCATCTGCGGCAGAGAAGCAGCACGCGAACACCGGGTTCGTTGTTATCAGAGACCACGCCCTGGGATTACGTCAAAGTCGGCAACTCCGGTGAGGTGACCTCCGAGGAGACTGTCTCGCTGGCGCGGTCCACGCCCAACTTGACGGACAGCGCGATGTCAAAGAGTTACTCGCCATCGCAGCACGCCTGGTCGAGCACAAACTACATCAGCATGCCGTCCTCCTCCGAGGCGCTGTTGAGTAATCCGTGGAAGATTACCGCCGGCAACAGCGGCGACGGCGACAGTAGCAAGGACGGCGACGACGACGGTAGCCACGGCGACAACAACAGCAGCGACGGCAACAACGACAGCAGTGACGACGATCGCTTGATATCGATCAAATTTGAAGACGAATTTGAGAAGGAGAAGCAGAAGCAGATCGACAAGCTGGACAAGATCATCGGTCGGAACAAGAAGATAGACATACTGGCGTCGCACATTAATCCCGACAAGATGACACTGGCGACGCCGTACGTCCAGGCGGGTCTGATTGACGAGATACCCGGGTCGCCCACTTGCATACCCAAGCACATACAAGCTAGAAACAGCAATCTGATGTGCGGCACCTTTAAAGTCAAAGACAATCAGAATTTGTGCAAGAAGGAGTACATGTCGTTCCCGCCGACCTTCCCCGCGAGTGCCACGCTGAGCTCGGCGAGTCCGAAGTATATTTTCGCGTCGCTAATGCCCGAGGGGATGACATTGCCAACCATGAGAGCGGATCAGGAGTCCCTGCCGCAGAAGACGCTTCACGACCAGCACAGTTCCGCGACGAGCGACAGCTCGTACGATCCTCTCGCGGGCTCCGAGAACCAGTCGCCGGAGCAGCAGGAGAAGGTGGAACCGCTCGCGGACGTGCTCGACGAGAGCGACGGCAAGGACCACGCGACGGTACATCCCGCCGCGTCCTGGCCGACGGCGACGGATGCTGCGGTCGAGGGGAAGGAAGTGAACTCTAGTTATATCACCCTTGCGGATCTGTCGCCTCCCCCGGCGGGGCCGTCCTACGTACGACTCGAGAAAATGCCGCATTCGTCCCTGTCGCAGACGGCGGCGACGAGTCAGCCGGACGAGCAGTACGCGGAGGTGACGCAGGTTGTGCCAAGTACAGTTCAGTGAGGTGCGGAGAGAGACGCGCTCTCGTCTCGCCTATCTTCTCCTTATCGCGGTTTCGGCGATTATTGCCACTTGCGTAGACGGACGAAGTAAGTGCTGCACGCTGTAAGATCGCGGTGGTGCAAGTGAAACTGCTGATGTTATAACTGTTTGAAATAATATAAATTTCGCGACGCGGATCGATTGAGCTGAGCAGTGATCTTTCGCAGCCTCGAATGGAGTCCATTCAATTGAAATACCAAGAGATTTAAGAGACTTTCCTCCTGAAAGGGAACGTTTCATACTTGCTTCAAAAATAAGACTGGGTTTAAGAAAAAAAAAGAAGATCGTTGACTCTGGAATTAAATGAATTGTTAAAAATTCATTTGTTTAAACAATACGGAACAATTCTCCAAGGAGTCTTGCGCTTGAAGACGCTCCCTTAAATGGCTATCATGAAGAAAAAGTTTTATGCACAAAGCAGCTGTACAAAAGATGATAGAACGCGAGCCTCTAAGGAAATTTCTTAAGGAAGCGTCTTCTAGTTCCTCCGTCCCAGCTGGCGTCTTCTTTGATTATGCTTGTATATCCGGATATGCGCGACACGCATATGCATGCGGCACGATACGTTCGAGACTGCCAGATTGGCGTTCTCGTTCACCAAAGTATGTACCAGTACTGCGTTATTTTTTTTATATATATATATATATTATATGCGTGATATCGACGCGATATTACT
>JAJVSH010000210.1:170273-182290 GCA_021460005.1 Tetramorium alpestre | reverse complement strand
ATATAAAATGTATTTGTTTACAAAAGATTAATAACATTAATTTTTTTCAGTGTCCAAATAATGCAGGTTCTTCTTATTTTAATTATAAGCACACTCATAGCATTGTTTTACTTGAAATTTGTAATGCCAATTATTTATTTACATTTGTCGATATTAGTGCTTATGGTACTCGATGTAGTGATGGAGGTATCTTTAAAGATTCTCTTATAGGTCAAAAATTCTATAATATGGAAATGAATTTACCACAACCACGACCTTTAACATCAAATGGAGAATCATTGCCTTACGTTCTTGTTGGTGATGAAGCTTTTCAATTGACAAATTATTTACTTCGGCCGTACCCTGGAAAAAACTTAAATAAAGAACGAGCAATTTATAATTATCGTCTTAGTCGTGCAAGAAGAACGATAGAGAATACTTTTGGTATTATAGTGAGTCGTTGGAGAATTTTAAAACGATCTATTATTTATACTGTTAAAAAATCAATGAAAATTATTCAAGCAATTGTGTGTCTTCACAACTGGATACGGAAACAAGATATTAATGAAAATCAGTATGTAACTCCAACGATAATTGATAGAGAAGATCCTAATGGTTTTATTCCTGGTTCTTGGAGAGAAGATATGTACAGTAGTGCATTGGAAAATAACCAGAACTGGAAGTAATAATTGTTCTCGTCACGCCATGGAAATTCGCGAACGATTTTGTGAATATTTCAATAATGAAGGAGCTCTAATGTGGCAATCTGATATGTGCTAAATATTCTATTGAATATGTGAAATAAAATGAACATTTAAGTTTTATTATCAACATAAGTTTTTTATTTTTATTATAGAAATTTTTTTAAATTTTAGAATGAAATAATTGTAATAAAAACAAAAACAAAAATATTTTAACGTTATATCGCATTAAAAATAAAATTACATATATATATATATATATATATATATATATATATATATACATATACATATATATAAGGTGTTCATGACCAGTACTACACTGACTACGTTTACACGGCCTGATTTACGCCGAAGTTATAACATCGATGTTATAACTACTGACGTGTAAACACTTCTTTACGACGAAGTTACTACATCGAGGTAATAACTGAAAGTCGTTTGATGAAGAGACTTAGGATAATAACATCGATGTAAAAGGACGTGTAAATGCTGTTCACTTTAAGTAGGAGTTATAACATTAGCGTTACTAAGTCGAAGTTAGAAGCCGTGTAAACGTAGTCACTAATGACAGATTTCTGAAGCTATTTAAAGACAAAAATCCTAATAAATGTTAATTAATAATTTTTAAACGAGAAAAGTTTAAAGATGATTAATTGAATTATTCAAAATTCGCACCTTCAAGTCCGTTGCATAGTGACGTTACCTTTAGATTAATGTTTAAATATTGTTTAAATATTAATCCAATTATATATCCAATTTTGTGTTTACTTTTAAATTCATCTTTTTATAAACTATCCTTGTTTATTTAATCAATTTGCTGTGTATGCTGATAATATTAATAACGGCATAATATTATTTTATCGAATATTGATTTTAAAGTATATCATACATCAAGCTGTCAAAGTTTATCACCTGACGTATGTCATAAGAATACCTTCATTATGCAACAGATCTAAATGCACGAATTTTGAATAATCCAACTGGTCATTTTTAACCGGTCTCCATTTAAAAACTATTGTAGTTTCAACATTTCAATATTAGGATTTTCGTTTCTAAATAATTTCAGGAATCTACCATTAACAGATATAATACAGTAGGTTTGGGACACCCTGTATATATATATATATATATATCCCCTGCGACAAAAAACCACATCTAATTTTTTGTTGAAATATCTATGAATCAAATATAAAAAAACTTAATGTACTTTGTTAGTATATTGTATCTAATATATCGACAGTGTTTACATCAGAAATTTTACATCGACTAAACCGACGTCGAACATCGTTAAGCGGCTCAAAAAGTGGCTCAACAAAATATTGATTTATCTCAAATACTTTTATTTCTCTATTAAATAGATACAAATTTATTAATTTTATTATAAAAATTGCTATTAGCTTTTAATGTAAAAAAGATTTTTTCTTTTTTAAGATACGATAAAAAAATCTATATTATTAAATGATTAATTGTGCTTTCTTGACAGATATATTGTATTTTTTATTATTTTGCATATAATAAACATTAGATATAATACACTAGCAAAATACATTGCATTTTTTACATTTTTAATTCATTGTTATAGATATTTAAAAAAATTTAAGTGCGATTTGTTTTGTTACGCGATATGTGTGTAATTGCATAATATTATTAATCTTCCTTGTTCGCCAGAATGAATGGCGGTGGTTCATGTTTCATAGGTCATCGATATAAGTTGCTGTACGCCAAGACCCTCCGATGCGATGGAGAGACCAAACAATGTATCCCGTTCCACATCGATTCTCCGCGCCAAAGCGAGATACGTCATTCAATCATCGCTCCAACATTCTCTATTCTGGCTACATATACACCACACATATTTATTTAACGAAGGTTCTGGCCTCGATACAATAGGAACTATTGTCATTATTGATTTTCTCTATTCTAAACTTATTCTCGCTCATATCAGGGCTTCTGTCTCGCGGCTCCGTTTCTCAATTTATTTCCGTGTCTCGTTACGGAAGCCCGGAACGCGTTTATCGTTCCGCATTTATGCAGACAGATCATTACGCGTAATCTCGACGCTTTAACATCCGTTCGCAAGGATCTCTGTAACGAGCCTTTCGATTGTTCTCCTAGTGATGCCGGTCCATCTCGAGATCTAGTCGCGCTCTGATTCATTTCAAGAACTTTCGTCGGCACAGACCGCAATGAATCGAGACGAGTGCTTTTTTTTCGCGAGGAATACAAAATTCAATGTACATTTAAAAGCCCGCGATTAATAATATTGTCGATGATTTAATGCGGCGGATCGACGCGAAGCGTGATTAGGTGAGGGTGGTTCCAAGGAAGAACAATCTGCACGACCAATCCTATAAATGTGATAGGCGTTTATTTTTTTTTCTTCTCCTAACGTATGGATACGTTCCTCGTGCCGCGCACGGGGGTAACAATCATAACTAGAGATTAACAGGCTGTAAACCACGATAAGAACTTATCGCCTTACTTCGCGTGTCGGTCCTCCCACCTTAAATAATTATGTACACGAGTCTTGCATTAGTCGTCTGCGAAAGGCAGATTTCCGCATCTTGCGGAAAACTGACTGCTGTATAAATAAGTCGCGTACAATTTTCGTTTACTATAAGGACACAACAATATCATTGACTAACGCGCATCATCTCCAACGCGCTAAGAAATCGTCGAACCTGTATACGTGTGCGAATATTTACGCGCAACGCGCGCAGGGTGTTAAAAGAAAGATTTAAGGGCGCAAAGTGTTGTAACAATCGTGGAAAAATTTTCATCCAGAAGAAAACTGAACAATTGTGCTCGCGATCTCTTTTAATGCTCCTAGTCTTTCTTTTACACCATGCGCGAATCCGTCACGCGGGTAACATACGTATACAAGTTCCTCTCGATGCTATATACTAAAACGTTTGCATCATTTACAAACTATAATGCTATAACTTACTGCAGATAGTAACTAATGGACAGATACAATTTCAATTCTGCTTCGGCTTGCAAACTATACATGACTTGTATATTTATATCTACAACAGTATATTCAACCGGCGGTGTTTTTTTCGTGTGTGGGCTTACTGGCGTGCAGTCTGGCGACTTTTTTCTACCCTCTCTTTTCTTGTGCTTAGCTCGACAAATGCAGGCTCTACACTCGCACATTCTCGCAAAGGAAACTTGGTCACAAGAGTTAATCGGATGAATTTGGTTATGCAAGTTCCGTAAACTAGATACTACACGTGTTAGAGAAAGAAAAAACATTTGCGATGTGTTGTGCAAAATATAACTTGTGTTCTTTCAAATGTGATCTGCCCAGAGTCCTGGTTTCTAATATCGATTATTGGGAAACTGCTAGATCAGTGTGTTCACCATGACATTATTAACGCATTCCTTGCGGATGATTAGCGGTAACATAGCGGAACTATCAGGTAACGCGCGGATTTCTCTACGAAGGTTGAACCCATAAATAAAAGTCTATCGATTTTACGAAAGAGACGTCAGTGGGGGGGGGGGGGGGGGGAGAAAGCCAACCTCGGCACAAAGTCAAGGAAGGGTGGCTGGTTTTTTCTCTTTTTTTTTTAATACTCGTGAGAGTGTGTAATGCTGAGTGAGTGTCGCACGTGCTAGTCAATGCCACATTACTCGTCCAATGGTTTTTTAGTAGCTGAAACAGATCCATAGGTAGGTAGGTAACACGAGGTAGACAAACACACACGAACGATCAGTCGCATTCGCACCGGAATCCGAAGCTTGATACTAACCGATAGTAATTAGGCTTGAACGGCCCTGCCTTGTTAAGGCCCATATACTTTGCCTGCTCGTCCGTCAGTTCCGTCAGATGCGCGTCGAAAGTGGGTAAATGCAGCGACGCGACGTATTCATCTGCAAATCGACATTACTTGCTATTCGTCGTCTTAATAACATGTGGCAAATCAATCAAAATAAAGCAGAGATAAAAGGTAAAAAATCAAGTACTGGCCTGAGATGTCAAAAGCTTATCATTTCACTAAGTTATCGATCCTATAAAAAACTTTGCTAAATAAAAAGAGAAGAATAATACTGAAATAAAAATCCAATCTTAAAATTAATTACTTTAATGAATAATAATTACTTTAAGGCAATAAATCTTTGTTTTTTTCACTTAATATATGATAATATATGATAATATATGATAATATATGATAATAGGATGTGAAGAAGCTCTTCCATTTCAAGAGCTTCGTGTACCTACCCATCTTCTTCGGCAGCAGATAAACGTCGCTCTTGTATCGCCCCGGCGGCGCATTAAACAGCTCGATGAGGGCTAACGCTTGCGTAGCGGCAGTAATAGACACCACGAATGACGGGATACTCGAGCACGACAGGTTCACCAAGCGACCCTCCGCCAGCAATACGATGCGCTTGCCGTCCGGCCAGATAACGTGGTCCACCTGCGACCTGACTTTCTCCCAGGTCAAATCGGGCGTACGTAAACTGTTCTGTTAAGAACAATATTGAAGAGGATTTAATCCTCGGCTCTTCCTCCGCGCGAGTCATCATATCAAATCAATCGGTTCGCTACAAGTGCCCGTCGCGGGCACGCGCGCGGCGGTAAAGAAGATTAAAGTGGGACATACGACGTCTATCTCCGTGTTGCTGTGGCCCATATTGCACACGACGCATCCGTTCTTCATCTTGTCCATGTGCTCGCGCGTGACTACATTTTTATTGCCCGTCGCTGTAATAACAATGTCTACATTTCGAATGACTTCATTGAGCTTCATCACTCTGAAGCCGTCCATGCTGTAATGCGACAACACACATGTGTATAGGATTTTCTATTTGGCTCGATTCTTGGCTGCGGAAATCAAGTTAAAAAGCGCATGCGAGCGCGCCTTACCTGGCCTGCAGGGCGCATATGGGATCGATCTCGGTGATGTACACGATGCAGCCCAGGCCCTTGAGGGCCTGACAACATCCCTTGCCGACCTCCCCGTAGCCGCATATTACAACCTGCTTGCCCCCGAACATGATGTCGGTGGACCTTTTCAAACTGCAAACAATAATAAATTCGACAAGTGCTGAAAACTGCGATTGAAAGCTGAGCGTTGTATCAACGGAACAATGCAACATCCTCTCCACAAAGCGACAGCGCCGACTCACCTATCAATAATGCTCTCCCGGCAGCTGTAGAGATTGTCAAATTTCGTTTTAGTTACACTGTCATTCACATTCATCGCCGGAACAGACAATTTTCCCGCCTTTGACAACTGATATAATCTATGTACACCTGTCACGCTCTCCTCGACGATTCCTGGAAGACCAACACATATCTATTTTACTCCGTCCGTAAATCAGACACTGGGGGAATTGTTTATTGTCCTAGGAGAAAATTTCCATTTTCGTTCATAACTAAAATACTCGAATAAATGTGACTTTTCCAGGACGTGGAGCGGAATAAACCTTGAATCATCTTGAACATGGCGTTGTATTTCTTGAGCATCAAGTGAGTGGCATCACCGCCGTCGTCCAGGATCATATTGGGCTGCCAGTTCTCGGCCGCCACACACTTGTCGATGCACCACCAGAAATCCTCCTCGGTCTCGCCGCGCCACGCGAACACTGGGTACCCGGCGTACGCCAGCGCCGCGGCCACCTCGTTCTGCGTGGAATAAATGTTGCAAGCCGCCCATCGCACCTGGGCGCCAAGCTCCACCAGCGTCTCAATGAGGACGGCGGTCTGCGCGTTGATATGCGTGCATCCCACAATCTTGGCGTTTTTCAACGGCTATGCAAAGATATTTAGTCAGATTTTTTTCTCTTTCTCTCGCGATCAAGCGAGAATTTATCTAAAAACTGAATTATTCCTCTTAAAAGGTATGATTAACGATCTTTGATATCATCGGAGAGTGGAAAGATGATGCGAATGGTGTACCTTGTCGTCCGCGGCGCGTTTCCGCAGTGCCATTATACCCGGCATCTCTTGCTCGGCGATCTCGATCTCCCTACGGCCGAAGGCTTGCTGATTGATGTTACGCACGCAGAAGTCCGTGAAGCCCTTTTCCGTCTTCTGGATCTTCTCGCGCGGCGAGACGTCATCCTCGTCGGACGAGCTTCCTGTATAAGAGGCTAAGATAGCGCCGGGTGCCGAAAAACGGTTGATTATTAGTATCACATCGAGGTGCAGATGCAGATTAATCCTAATGGAGGCAACTAATGCAATTGCTAAGTGTCCGTGTTATTAGGACGATCGTTAAGTCTAAACAATCATGATAGTTAAGAGAAATCTACGAGCGATGAGTATACGTTTCGAAAAGCTAGCGATAAAAGTAGAAATTGATGTTATGATGGAGAAATATTAGCTATGAGATGTTTCCTCTCCCAATAAGCTAAACAGAGGATCTACTAATAGATACTTTGCTACGTGGCAATCCATCTACCAAACCATCGAGCGAGATATCACTCTGGAGTCACACTGCGAGCACATTATTTCTTACTTTTTACATGGTAAAATAAAGGCAAGCAAGAAGAAGTATCGAAGTATGGACCTGAATAGCTTAGTTGGTAAAGTAGCCGTCTGACATCGTCAATCGTCTGACAAGTTCAAGGCTCAGGTTCGAATCCTGGGGTGTTTTTCAACAAGTTACACAGATGACAATGGTTGCGGTCGACTTGATGCTACAAATGCTTCAAAGCATTTTTCTTCTCTCTTTCAATAAAGATGGAAGAAGAAAAATGCTTCTAAGCACTTGTGCATCAAGTCGACCGCAGCCACAGTGTAACACTGTGTCCAACACGGAGTGTTTCAACTACGACACAGTGTCACACTACGTGACACTGTAAAAAACTAAGTACGGACATGTAATGTATATGAGTTATCAACTTTTTTAAGAAATTTTATGTTTAACATGATAAAAGCTCTTCTCTCGCATATGCTTAACCCCTTCGCAGTGTAGCTAAAATAGACGCTTTGTACCATCAGTGTGTAAAAAAAGTTTTTTTGGATCCTCTTGATGATTTTACTATTTAGACTTTTGGAGTCGCTGAATTAAAATCTGACATCAGAATTTCAAAATACAAAATGGCGGATCCAATATGGTGGATCTAATACAGCCGATCAAAGATTAGAGTTTACAATTTTCAAATTTTTTATCGGCCATATTGTATCCGCCATTTTTAATTTTGAAATTCTGATATCAGATTTGAATTCAGCGACCCCAAAAATCTTAGGGTACCCACTTTTGTAAAATTGAAAAAGCGTAACCAATTCTTTTTTTACGCGGCCGAAATCGGTCGCTACACAGTGAAGAGGTTAACATAAAATAATTTAAATTTAATTAAAAAATAAAGATCTATCATAATACTTGTTACACTAATGTCTTAGCAGATCAAACTAAATTCTAATCGTTCCGACAAGAACTTTACACAGTGAAACACAGTGTAACGTTGTGTATCCTAGCTGGAAAATAGCCTTGGTCTAGCCTCCACACCCCGATATTTTTTCTCGCGCAGATCTCTATGTGGCGTGTCTTATTGTTAGTGGCAACCTCCCTAAAGGTACACCCCTATTCTTTTACTTGGACTCGTTCGTACCGGAACTGTAACTGTCGGTGCTGCTGGCTGACAAAGAGCGGCTCCGGTAGCGGCTGGACTTCTTCAACGCTCCAGACTTGGAGTCCTAGAAAATCGAAAGGCATAGTGAGTTCGACGGGGCCACGGGGACGAGTCCCTCTCTTTTCTACAGGGGCTGCGAGATGCACTGAGAAGATAAGTTACAAACTGAAAAAGAGTGCGCATGAAGCTAATTTTGTCGTGCCGAATGTACACACACAGATCAATACAGACGATTCGTTTATCTGTTGAAAAAAAAATATATATATACTTTATCTCCTCACTCGTCGCGCTGCGCCGCGTGATGGAAATTTCAACGTGTCTCGAGTGGAGCTGTTCTCTCTTGGAGTGCAAATTCACGGATTAAGGAAGCTCTAAATTTGCAATTTGATAATCTATTGCAGTATAATCGTCCCATTAGTCTGTGTTATCTAATCGATAAGCGAGAGATGGTAAATCTGATCACACGACATTTACATGGCAGAGAAGAGTTAAGGCAGCCCTGCGAGTGGAAATAGCGAGGATCATTCTACGGCATTTGGGTTGCGGGTATGGCAATGGGGGGCAGGGTTGGGGGGGGGTAGGGCGGAAGTACAAAGTTACTTTGTCTTTTATACACATATATTACTCTTACTTACTAATTTTGTTCTCGCGCCGTGAAAGGCATTATTTGATGCCTCTAGGCTCTGAAATCACAACAACCACCATTTCATCATTCAAATGCATCAAAGTGTCCGCAATACAGTCCGTAGTTTGGTACAAAACTCCCAAAAGTTTCATACTTGTGCGCAATTTTACGGCAATACGTTCAATTCATTGCATATGTCTCGCATAATTTTCTGTGTTTTTTTTTTATATCGAGTAAAACGACTTTAAGATCGCAGATCAGCATTCCAAGATGTTAAAGTGTTTAAAATACATTTCGCAAATATATATGTACAGCGGATTGGCTAAAGCACCGAACATCGCGTGTTCATTCGGGTTCTTTTCTGGCTTTACAATTTTGCATATCAGGGATCAGCCGGAATAATTTGATCCTTCCTCGACTTACTTTGTTTGTACTCGATACAATTCACGTGGTGCTAATTGTGCCACGTCTAAATAGTGTCTCTAGGCTTACGAGCGATGCATGAGTGATTGGTACCGAACCTACGGACTACTGTGTGAATAATGCTCTATATGTGTAAAATAATATAGTAAGCATCAATGCCAAGTCATGGGCACTATGCGATAACCGCATGCATCTTCAATTCTGCAAAAAAAGTCACTCCCTCCCTGGAGTATTGTTATTTTAATTAGTGCAATTAGAAGAAAAGGTACGAACAACTTGTTTACATATGTACTCGTGCCTTTAACAGAAGAAACACTGTTAAAGATACTAAGATTTGCGCAGAGCAGAGGAATGCAAGGTGTTATTCTTGCGTGTCAAGTTCGAGCAAAACGGGGTGAACAGTCTTGATCGTACGATGCTCTTCTTGCGGATTAAACAAGCTTTCATCGAATCTTTGTTTATCTCTGTCCCTGGTAAAATAAACAGTGCCTCTTAGCTTACTCAACTCGACGCAACTCGACAATTTGAAAAAAATAAAATAAAATAAAATAAATGAAAAAAAAAGAGAGAGAAGAGAAACCGCAGTCGTAAAACTGCGAACGGGAGCAGCCAAGTATCCCGGGTAGGCAAATAGGCAGCATTTAACCAACGCCCATTCATCAATGAATGACATGTCAATTAACGCCATGTGTCCAATTACGTAAGGAGCCACATGTGGAGTCACAAGACTCTGAAGAATTAGGCGAGACAAAAGAAACAGGTGAGGGCCGATAAAGAGACTGACAGAGACAGACGTAGGCGGAAGGAAAGAGAGAAAGGAAAAGATAGAGTAAGACAGAAAGAGATGGAGAAAGACAGAGATAGAGAAAGACAGAAAGCGAAAGAAAGACAGAGACAGAAAGAAGACAGAANGAAAGAGAGAGAGAAGGAAAGAAAATCACGGAGACCAACATAAATACGAGGAGAGAAAGAGACGACCGTCGAGACTTTTCGTTTTCGGGAGGACGAGCGGCGCTCGACGGAGAGACCGACGGTGCCGTCGACGGTGACGGTGATTAAACGCCCTCGCTCACGGTCCTCCGATCGAGTCCGTCGCCGCGTCGCGAGAACGGCGGCAAATACGACAGTCGTGGAGTACAGCTGTCAGATTGGCGCGAACGTCGCGCGGGTCGCGTCCAAGACGGCCCGCGGTTTTAGGTTAGTTTGGCGGCCCGGCTCGATTTACCTTCATGCTGGACGCCGGATCAGTGATCGGGCCGTCGGCGATCGTGCCCCTCGCCTCCTTCCCGGACGTGCTGTTCACACCGTCCCCGCTGTCGGCCATTTTTCGAATGCACGTCCGCGCGACGTGCGGGCGTTATGTACGGCATGCGGCGTGTGGCCCGGATCGGCCGCCAGGCGGCGCGCCGCGCGCGCGCGGTTCAGCCTCGTAGCTAAGCTTGCGAGCCCCCCTCCGCGACCGTCGCGGTCGATATTAATGCCCATTTCTACCGATGTAGATCGTTTAATCTTAGTTTAGTTTATTCTTTATCCTTCTCTAATATCCATTCCTACCAATGCGGATTAACTTTAATCTCTTTTTTTAGTCCTACCTTATTAGAAAAAAATGAAAGGTAAGTTAAACCGAGATTAAAGTTAATCTGTATTGATAGAAATAAACATAATTGTAAGAAAGAGATAAAAAGTAAGTTAGATCGAGATTAAATTTATTCTACATAGAAATGGATATAAGAAGACAAAAATTCTAAAATTAATTCGACGGTTAATTCAATCGACAAAATTGTTTGTAACACAACGTTCAATTGTAATCTTTCTCTCATATGTTAAACAACAAAGAATTAATTATTCGGTCCAAATTAATAAGATATTGTTACAGACCGTGCTGGTTAATTAGCGATTAATTTAGCTGAGAAAATTGCTTACAGAAAAATTCCGAACTATATTATATCATTTATCATCAATTTAATTTTTTCTCATGTTTCTCATTAAACAGTAAAAAAAAATTATTATTCTGCTATAATTATTATTCTGCTCGTATTCATACAAAATAGATTATTCGAATTATTCAAAGTTGGCTAATCAACTTGGATTAATTTAGGCTGTGTTCCAAAATTTGTTGCCAGTGCAAAAAATCTATAGTGCATAGTAATGTATACTATAGATTTTCAGCGCTGGCAGTGAATTTTGAAACATCAGCCTTAATCGAAAATTATCTCGATTGGCAAAGTCACTTATAGAAAAATTTTTTATTTAAATTTTTAATTTCTTATATTTGTTCCTAATTTAATATTTTCCTTCTCTGCACAGAAAAATCAATACTTGTGTTGATATTGATCAAATGCTACAGGTATTATTTCACAGTTACATTTATTATAAATATTTATTATTTAACAACTACATCGCCGATTAAATTAATTCGAGTTGGATCAAAGTTACTTTAAGTTTGCGAATTCGCACGTTGCACTCTCGTATGTTTTCCAATTAATTAAAAATTTTTATACTTAAATCTTGCAGAAAAAAAAGAAGAAATTAAGAGAAAAAACCAGATATAAACTAAACGGATCTATTAAGTAGTATATAATTTCTAACATAAATGATAAAAATTTTGGAAACTGAACAAAATGCCAAGCGATTAATTTTAAACTTCATTGTTAGTTCAAATTAATTAAACTATATATATGTATATATATATATATATA
>JAJVSH010000210.1:75003-170002 GCA_021460005.1 Tetramorium alpestre | reverse complement strand
TATATATATATATATATAGAAAACAATGTATTTTTAATTCTACACTCGGAGTTCTCTGAAATTTGCATTTTGGATCGACGTAATTAAACGTTTGGAAAAGTAATTCTAAAACACAGAAGGGGAAATGTCGACTTATCATTATTATTTATTGTATTACGAAGGAAGTACAAAATTATTATTAATCATTTTGCGAATTATCAATTTTTCGTTAACAAGTACGTAACAACAAGGGTGCGTCCCCCCTCCCCCGCAAAACGTGTCCGGCCCTGGCCGAGCGAGCGCGTACTACCCGGGCGGAAAACATCGGCCGGGCGGCGGATGCGTGCCCAGCGTGCCCAGTGCCCACCCAGCAAGATGGCTCCTCCACGGAGCGACACTCGGTGTTTGACGTGAAGTTATTTACACGCCTGGGGAACCCGCGGCGCTCTCACGGGGAGACGGAGACGTGCTGCTGCCCAGAGCCGTGCCGCCGCGTCGATGCGTCGCGGTGCCGCGCCGCGCGTGCCTAGTGCCAGAGCGCCGTGACCGCGCGAGTAACGGAGTCGGTGGTGGTCCGCACGTATACAGTGCGGAGCGATAATAACGTCAAACGCCGTGCCGCGCCGCGCGCCACAAGCCGAGCGGAGCCGAGGACGAGCGGACGACGGACGCACGACAGTCGGCGAGGTACGAGGCGATCCCCGGCGATGATGACGACGACGACGATAATGACGGTTCGCCACGCGCCGGGCTCCGCTGACGGCGAATCGAGTCCGCGGTTCCCCCTCCCCTCCCCTCCCCCGAGGAGATAGCCCCGTGCGCTTCGCTTCACTAGGGTAGCCCTTCGTCGTCCTTTCAGCCTTTCAACAAAACGCAGCGACGACGACGACAACAGTGATAGTAGTTCCTGTCGTCCACTGTCCCTGTTTCCCCTCCCTTTCCTTCCTTTCCTCCCTTCCCTTCCTCACATCCCCAGGGGAGAGACTCCATCGTGACCGTCATCGTTGTCGTCGTCGTCGTCAGTTGTATGAATATCGATCTGGAATCCGTCACTTGGACACGTTAGAGCTTCAAGATTCCGACGACGAAGGGCTCTTTGGTTCGCACCCCTCTGCACACTCGACACTCGTTACTTCGCAGCTGAGTCTCCCTGAAGCCGGGACGTTCGGTCGCGTTTTCCGTGCGCGTCTTCTTCCTTCCCACGCGCACCTGTTTCATGTGGAGACTCCGGCGTGGAGGAAACGGTTAAAGGGGATGCGGTTTTCCCAACCTTTTGGTAAGCTAACTAATAGTTAAATCATATACGTCTGAACTTGGCTAATTTGAAGCTAAAACAAAGATATATGTATGATTTAACTGATTAGTTACCTCACCAAGAAGTGAATATCGTCTCATGCCTGTTTCTACTCCGATGTAGACTAACTTTAATCTTGGTTCAACTTACTTGCTGTCTTTCTTCAATTCTGAGAATTGGGAAAAAGATACGAGATAAGTGAGGTTTGCAAAAACTGGCCCTATAGGGAAAGGGCCTGTGCCAGGACCTTCGCACGCTTTTGTCGGGATGTCTCTTTCTATCTGCACTTTTCGTAATTTTTGCCCTCTCTTTCTGTCTCTATCTCTGTCTGTCTGTCTATCCGTCAATCTGTCCGTCTGTCTTTTTTCCTTGTACGGAAAGGTGAGGAAGGATGAAAAGACGAGCACGGAGGGCAAGAAGATCACGCTAACGCCGAAAGTGTAACATGGTACAGCTGACGGTCATTTTTACACCAATGTAGATTAACTTCAATCTCGACCTAGCTTATCCTTGTATCTTTTTTCCAATTTCTAGAATTAGAGAAAGATAAAAAGTAAGTTGAACCAGGATTAGTGTCAGTCT
Organism: Tetramorium alpestre; assembly: GCA_021460005.1. Lineage (NCBI taxonomy): Eukaryota > Metazoa > Arthropoda > Insecta > Hymenoptera > Formicidae > Tetramorium > Tetramorium alpestre. The sequence goes on along the minus strand of JAJVSH010000210.1, from coordinate 168,147 downwards.
ACATCGGTAGAAATAGGCATGAGACGTGCGAATCTATTAGGTCTGTTCGCCCGACGTGCACTCTCTGCACCCCGTTCGTTTTCTCTCGCTCCCGCCAGACGTCGAGAATACGTCCGCTCCGTTCGCTAAACCTGCGGGAAGTGTGGGAAAGTGCATTTGGGACGGGAGCCGGCTAACGCACGCGGATATATATTCCGCAATTGCGGAAGCGCTCCCTCCTCCCGGGCAGCCGAGTAAGAGCAAAACGAAACGCGAGAATCCGTCTGTAATCCATCGCGGAGATACTTCTGCTTGGACGGCACTTTTTTTTTCCTCAAAAAGTGAAAATCACCGAGAGAGTTCCGTCGATCGCGACTTATTTGTTATTATCGATTGGGAGAAAGAGAGAGAAAGAGAAAGCTGACTTCGTCGGTTGGACATTCGGCTTTCTCACAATTCTGCCCTTTGTCGGGGCCTATTGATGCAATTAGCATGAAACGGAGCTGTTGTGAATAACTCTTTCGGCGTAATGTCTGATTCATAGCTGTATTTTAAGAGACACGCGGCGCAGCGTAAATCTCAGACGGTACCCTAAAGTAGTTGCTACGGATTATGGGAAAAACGATCGACAGGAGGAATCTCGAAATTTATGTATAAATCTTATAAATATATTTATGTATAAAATTTATGTATAAATTTTATACTAATGTCCATTTCTGTCGATGTAGAAATGTAGAATATTAGCTTAAAGGCCGGGTTTTTCCGACTTCTTGGTAAGCTAACTAATAATTAAATCATACATTTGAACTTGTCTAATTTGAAGATGAAACAAAGACAAATTTAACTAATATATGTGATTTAACTATTAATTAATTTACCAAGATCGAAAAACCTGCTCTTAATCTCACGATACATCGTCTTCTTGCAAACTAGTCTAAAGGAACACTGTATTTTTAACTTGATTTTTCTCGAAAATTCTTATGATAGAGTATTATACTCTATATATAGTATAAAATATTAAAATCGGTGGCCTTCAATTCACGCTCTCTCTCTGTCAGTTTGTATCTTTTTCTAATTCTTAGAACTAGAAAAAAATAAAAGTAAATTAAACCGAAATTAAAGATCTACATTAGTAGAAATGGACATAAACCCAGTGAATGCATAATATTGCAGCAATATTGCGACAATTGCTGTTCTGTGTTTGCTGGGAAATAATTATTGTAGAAGTGTAGATTATAAGAAAGCAGTTGAAAGTTCTCCAAATAAATGCGTTTCTCTTTGATTTTCTTTTGCAGATACACAGTGCCATTCCAAAGAACCATTGCTCACAGCTGTGCTAAATTGTAAACGCTATGCTTAACGATAGATAGATGTCTAAGGGTTTTCAAGCTCTGTGTTATTTATATTTAACGCTATTAATCGCGTCACTCTACCGTAAAAGCTTCACGCTAGAATAGAGGATTGTAATCGTACGGATGAGAAATCTAGGAAGGATCAGTCGCGTTTGTACATAGAGATTCATTACACACGAACAAGCGAATTGTGATTCAAATCGTTTAGAGATGTTACCAAAGGGAGATTGAACCAATTTTCTACGAAAAAGCTCTAGAAGGGTAGAATATGACCAAAGGTGTAAAGACAGATCTGTCCTGGTAGCAAACTTTCGCCGGCGTCTCGCTATGTCTTGAGCGATTTAAAGGGAGAGAAAGAAGAAAAAAAATTTATTTTGACATTTCCTACGAGCGGGGCATCGAGCGTGCTAAACATGGCGAGAAAAAGTGACAACGCGAAAAGCATCAACGTGGCAGTGGTCGGGCTCTCCGGCACGGAGAAGGACAAGGGACAGGTCGGTGTCGGCAAATCGTGTCTGTGCAATCGCTTCATGCGCTCCATGAGCGATGACTACAACGTGGAGCATATTTCGGTGTTGTCGCAGGTATTTGTCACGATTGTCTTCCTATACCGTCCCTCTCTCTCGTTTCGTCGCATCGCATTGTAATCAACGTTTTATTGCAGTCTGACTTCAGCGGACGTGTGGTGAACAATGACCACTTCCTGTACTGGGGCGAGGTGATGAAAACGGCGGAGGACGGAACGGAGTTTCAGTTTCAAGTGATCGAGCACACGGAGTTCATAGACGATGCGTCGTTTCAGCCGTTCAAGGGCGGCAAGATGGAGCCGTACGCGAAGAGGTGCGCCGCTACCAAGATCACGAGCGCGGAGAAGCTCATGTACATCTGCAAGAATCAGCTGGGCATCGAGAAGGAGTACGAGCAGAAGGTCCTGCCCGACGGCAAGTTGAACATCGACGGATTCCTGTGCGTGTTCGACGTCAGTCTCGTTCCGAACAGGGCGATCGAGAAGCAGGTCGAGATCGTGGCGAATATCCTGAACAATCTGATGAAGACGAAGAAGCCGATAGTGCTGGTAACGACGAAGAACGACGACGCGAACGAGCAGTTCGTCAAGGAGGCCGAGAAGCTGATAATGCGCAAGGAGTACAAGGGCTCGATCCTGATCGTCGAGACCTCGGCGCACGAGAACATCAACGTGGACCTCGCGTTCATGATCCTGGCGCAGCTGATCGACAAGACGAAAATGCGCAGCAAGGTGATGCCGTTCGCCGAGGCGGCCAGAGGAAGGAAGGAACTCCTGGACGCGTCGACGGAGTCGTTGCAGAGACTGATCCGAATACACGTGACCGACTATCGCGCCCTGTGGTCGCAGGCTTCGAAGAAACTCGCGCAACTCAAGGAGTTCTCCACCTTCGTAGAGTTGTTCGGTATCGAGGCGACGCAGAGACTATTCAGAAGGCATATTAAGAAGCTGAAGGACGAGCAGATAGCAAAGAAGATACAGGGCTACCTGGACCTGTTGCCGGATATACTTCACGAGATCTGTCCGGATATATCGAATTTAATTAACGAGTAAGTTTCGCGCGAATAAGAGTTTTCGTTTTCCTTCCCCCGTGCAAATTCTCTCTTGCTGAGCCGATTGCTGAGATGTCGCTTTGCAGAGAATGGTCGGCGGTGCAACAGTATATAAAGGCGCATCCTGATTTCGATCAGTATTTCTACGAGTGTCCGGAAGACATACCGTGGATTGATTGTGATTTCGGGGAAAATAACGGCACGAAAATTCCATACGATGTGCTGGAAACTCCCGAGGCAGAAACCGTATTTAAAAATCATATAAATGCTTTGCAGCAGGAGCAACGGCGATTAGAGTAAGTTATTTCGCAGAACTGAGTCCAGCCGCTTTAACAAACAAACATTGCGAGGAAAGAAAACGAGTTCATATATGTTCTTCATAGAACTGATAAAACTAATTAGTAGTTAGAATTTATATCATTTCATTTGATAGGAAGTATTCTAATAATATTCATATGCAATTTACTAATGCTTTGCTTTATTCTGGGTGGCGTTTCTTTGTGCAGACTTCCGAAAAGGTAATTTCTGCCTCTTTTTACTTGCTTCCTTCTTTATAAAATTATATATATATATATATATATATATATATTTGAGTTGGAAATATTCTATACTGTGCTAACACTTATGTAACAATGAGCTTGTATATTACATTTTCTATTCTTCTAATTCTATTATAGAAAGTAGTATAGAATATTAGATTTGAAGTATATTTGTGGACAGCAATCAATATTTGCATTTAATAAGTCAATATTTACTTACAATGCATGATAATTCGCTCCAGGAAATTAAAACATCTTGTTACAAGATGCATTAATATTGCAATCAATTACTAATTTCTATCGTAAATAGAATAACAAATAGGCTTTTGTAATAATGTAGTATTAACAATATATGGCACGTTTTAGAATCATTTGATATTGCATCCTTTACATGTGTTTAATTATTTTGAAAAGTTCTTTTTCACCTATGTCAATTGTAATTAATTTCTGTTAGGTGGAAGAAACAATTTAAGCAATTGTTGGAAGAAACTGGCTATGTTACACCTGGAAAACACTTGTCTGAAGTTAGAGTTTTATTTATGGGCAGGGAATGCTTCGAGGAGCTTTCTCATCATGATTGTCAAGAAATTTATGATCAACATCAAAAAGAAATTATTGAAAAGGCAAAACATAATTTTCAGGTAAGATATCTGTGTAATAGCTACATCACTGTATATATTGTATATATCGTATAAAGAATACATGCAATCAATATTGTAATATGTTGCAGGAATTATTGTTGGAACATGCTGATCTATTTTATCACTTTAAAAGTATAGCTCCATCTGGGACTATCACACAGGACGATATAAAAGAAATTACAGATGCATTATTGGATGATTTTAGGTATGTGTAATATTCTGAATGTATTATATTCTATGATAGCAGAGTAAAAAATTTTTAATTTTTTAACTATTCTACATGATTTTATATATGAAGATATCATTATATTGTATAATGTAATTTTATACATTTTTATGCTTCCAGATACAAGGCGTTAGATAGATTAGATCAAGACAGAAAGTTAATGTTATTTCAACACTTAGGATTCGTGCATTGTCCGATAAGGGAGCATTGTCCTGCTTATCCAAATTGCATGGACGCACTCATAGAAAGAATACTCGGGACGAAAGCGCACAGGTAAGTCGTCGAGATTACGTCAAGAAGGATTATGTAGCGTGGAATTATTTCATAACGCAAATCTGGAAACGTTCTAACAGACCTTCCTCATGGAATCACAGTAGTCAGTGGCAGTTAACGTCGGACAACAATCAATTGAATTTAGTTATACTCGGATGTAACGGGCTGAGCGAGGAATTCGCTCGTGAAATAAGGGCACAAACGGACGATGACGAAGTGGAGATAGAGTGTCAGCTCTACACCCTCGGATATCGTATCATAGACGGCGATGTTGGACTACCGCACAATTCCTTCACTACTTCCGATTTTATGCCGCACGGTAAATATCCTCCCGATTGTAAATCTACATCTTTCTCTAAAAACATCGGCTACAATACATGTTTCTATTTTGTTGCAGGATCCTTTTGTATTTATTCGAATGAAGATTCATTCGAATACATTCGGTCCTCTTTAGAGAAAACCTTGTTATCGAATCTAGAGCAGGAGGACAGACTACCATTCCAAGGATTGCCTATTGTAATAATGTTTATGCCAGAAGCCAGTATCGACGAAATGGAGGCTATGAAGCTCAGAGAGGAGGGACAGAATCTCGCTGACAGGTAAATCAATCATACTAATCATACAAAATGGAAGCTTGCTAATTGTGTAATAATCTTATCGATTTTGCAGTTTACAATGTCCGTTTATCGATGTCTGCATGGACGAACTGGAACAGGAGAAGCATAAAAGATTCCCGACTTCATTGGTGAAGGACGCTTTGCAGCAACTTGTACAATCCATAAACCATAGAGCAGGTTTTTTAAATATATATCAAAGCGTTATCGAGTGTTTGGAGCCCGATATTAGGTAAACTATTGTATAATACTTATATTTAATTAGCTATTTCATAGTCGTGTATACTTTATCTAGCGTTTGATTTCAGAATAATAATGTGTATGTTCTGCGGCGATCCTTACTCGGTCGAGAACGTTCTCGGTCCTTTACTCAATCATCAATGCTGCTTTCTCAGCGGAGATAGGTCTATAGTTTTGGAAACGTTTTTGGGAGAATGTAAACGCCGAGTCGAAGTCATTATCTCGAGTTTCCACGGAGCCAATGCGTTCAGGGACGAATTAGTCCACGGTTTTATACTCGTCTATTCCACAAAGAGGAAAGCCTCTCTCGCGACTCTAAAGTATGTAACAATGATAATATTCCACGCCGTTTGTGCGATAAGAAATCTAGGGGAAAAAAATTGACATTTATAAATATTTTTTCATCAAGTACAGTTCTTTTTTGTCTCGTAGTGCCTTTTCCACCAACATACCAAATTTGCCAATTCAAATAATGGCTGTGACCGATACCGGCGGTGCGAATGCATTCTTCAGTAACGACTTAAGTCATCTACTTATCACAGAGGGAAATGCAATTGCGGACAAACTTGAGGCACATTTCATGACATCCGCATCCAGCTGTCAACAAAAAAGTGAGAAATTCAAGTTTTCATTTTAATATTTGGCAAAATTAATTTTCTAACAAATCATTTAATGCGCAGCCGCATTTTATACGCCATTCTTCAAAGTCGTGTGGGAGAAGAAGCCGGAAATCGAGCAGGCGTTCAACATGGAGGAGCCGGGAAACTTGAACGACAGCGGAGAAGGCACCCTGGAGTATTCGGCTCTACATCCGATGCCGCCACCGCGACACGAAAGCTATCACCTTCAAACGCCGGATGACGGGTAACTATTCTATAGAAGCGGCTCTCTAGCATCCGTGCAAACAGATCTATTAACGTTTGAATTTATTTGTGACCCAAAGTCTAATGTGAAGCAGTATGTCTGTAACTTTTAGAAGCGGCTCCGAGTCGTATGAACAATTGACGCCCGACGGTGATCTGGGTGATACTGGTTTGACCGAGCAGTTTGCCGATCACAGAGCCACACCGAGCGACGACAGTGACATTTACAGCCAGGTCGACTTCTATCGAGAAGAGAGGGAGAGAGATCTGATGAAAAATGAAGATATCACGAATAAGTTGTCCGGTCAGTAACAAACAAGACCAGTTTCAATTTCGTTAAAATAAGTGATTCTTCAAAATTTCTCGAATTATAAATCCCTTTTTCTTTTTTGCACAGGTTGGGTAAAGGATACGTTCATGCATCAAGATGGAGTCACTAACAGTTACTCGCATAGAGCTTTCACGACAGGTCGACGTTACATCTCTCAGGCTAAGCCACGACCGAAGGGCAACAGTCAGACCTTGAAGCAGCCCGGGAAAATCAATCTGAAGGACTTCTCCAACGTCACGGATGTAATAGCCAGGATGACGATCGGCGAGAAGGACGAGCACGGCCCAAAACTGACAATGGGTCACGCTCCTCTCGCCACTCCGGAATTGGTGGACCTTGGCTCGGAATACGCGCAGGTGAAGGACGTTGTTCCGAACATGTACTCGGCCTACGACGGCGATTATATGTACGCCCTGGTGCAAGATTCTATCGGCAACAACAAGTCCAAGTTGCGTCATCGACGCGAAAAGGGACAGCCATGTAAGATCTCTCTTCTTCTTGTGCTTCTAGAGACCTTTTCGGACACCAAGTTTATAATATAATAAACCTTATTATTTTTATATTTTTATTATTATTTAATATTAAATGTTAAATAATTATAACAATAATAAAATAGTAATTATAAATAATTATAATATAATATAATAATTTATAATAATTATTATCGCAAACAAGCAGCCTACAGCGATTCTGACTCGGAGTGGAGTTCCTTAGAGAGACAAAGGGCGACGGACGTTCTGAGCAAGGGAAACAAGAAGCCCTCGACGCACAAGCGAATACGCAAGAAACGCACGGCAATACCGGTCGCGACACCAAAAGTGCCCTCGTTGGCCAGCATGGGCAGCGGAGACGGTATAGTCGGCCTCAACTATAATATGAAAGACGAAAAAAATTGGCGCATTGATCCCACGGAGAGAGGTAAGATTTGCTTCTCTTTCTCAAGTATATGCGATTATCAAATTTCCACGTGAACGGCGATATTTAGAGAGATATCTTTTCAGTATCTAGCGAAACGCCCGATTCTTCCGAATCGAGCGATCCGGAACACACGTCGAGGTCCAGAGCGAAACAATATAAATACGCCGCGGCTAGTCTGCGGAAAAGATTTTCCGGAAATTCTCTGCAACAGCAATACTTGCAACATCCGTTTAATATGAAACATATGACGCAGGAGATGTTCAGCGCCTCCTGTAAGTAACGTAGTAATTACGTGTTGATTTAATTTGATAAGGATTTAATTTATCTTCATAAATCTTCAAACAATTTATAAGACATTTTGTCGTATGGACATAATTTATAATAATTATACTTAGTGCAGAGAATTTTCTAATATAATTTAAATGAATTATATATGTATTTGATGTAACTTAAAGTCTCTAGTTCAGTATTTTAATAACAATAATTTAATGACAATCTACACACGCATGTGTAAGACTTAAAAGACGTTTTGGCTTAAATCGAGGCTTTTTAATTAATAGCAGCTTTGGTTCTCTTTTTTTTTTTTTTTTCAAATGTAATACATGTTAATCTGTTCTCCATTAAGTTGCAGTATCTATGATTTCGTTAACTTGCATGAAACTTGTTATTTTAGCCAAGCAAAGGAGTGAAAATACGTTTGGCATTCCAGATGATGAATCAAGTCTAGATGTCTCCTCGCCGCGTGAAATTAATTCCCCTAGTGTAAGTTTTTAGCATTCATATAACACACATCGACGTCACGTGTCATTAACTTGTTTCGCTTGCTTTTAGTTTGGTATATTGAACAAATCGAAGGACAGCGACAAATTAACTAGGAAGAAAGACAAGCAAAAGGCAAAGGAGGACGAGAAACTGGAGAAAAGAAGGCAAAAAGAGGAAAAGCTCAAGAAGCATGCGGAGAAAGAGAAAGAACGGGAAAAGAAGAAGCAGGAGAAGATAAAACAGACCAAAGGCCCGGGAGGAACTCCGATCTCAAGTCAGTCCTCGCAGCCCCTGATCGAGGATTTTGCACAGAGCGAAACGAATCGGATACCTCTGTTCCTCGAAAAATGCGTACGATTTGTTGAAGACGAGGGATTAGACTCGGAAGGGATATATAGGGTGCCCGGTAACCGTGCACATGTGGAATTGCTTTTCCAAAAGTTCGAAGAAGGTATATTACTCGTTAAAGACTTTTTCTCATTTTTTTTATTGACGTCAAGCTGATGCTTTATATAAACTTTGTATGAACGAGTAACATGGATCTTCTTTTTTTTCTAACGTATAGACGGTAACGTCGACATACATTCTTTGGATATTCCTGTAAACGCTGTCGCTACAGCCCTAAAAGACTTCTTTTCCAAAAGATTACCGCCGCTCATCGACAAGGAGCGCATGAGCGAACTGGAAGATATATCAGGTAAGTTGAGTTTTAATCGTAAAAATTTAATTAATTTTTTTTTTAGAATCTTGATTTAAATTTTTTTGGTAAAGTCCTTAGATATTTTATTGTGCCGTTAAACTCTCATTACAATTACATTAATAAAAAAAGAGCAAAAGTATTTTTAAGAATGTGTTATATGCCTATATATCAGGTGCACGAGGTATTAGCAAACCTATGTCGGCTACTTGCATGAACATGGAAGGTTAGTACTTTTATTTCATAGATAATAGATAATCGTGTGATTATTCTTTACATTGAAATTGAATCCCAAAATTTGAAATTACAGATCGAAGCGGGAGACTGTTAGCCCTGCGTCTGATGCTCAACAAGTTAAATCCAGTAAACTTTGATGTTCTCAAATTTATCTTCCAGCACTTCGTGAAGTAAGTAGGAAGACTATGAAAAATATATAATTGCGGAGACAAATCTTTCATAGACATTTTCTAATTACGTCTNCCTTCATCTCGTTATTATAATTTATACATATATTATTATATATAATTATATAATTTATTATATAATTATATGTTATATATATTATATGTTATAATTTAAATTATAAATTAAATTTATGCGTTTTCAGAGTTGCGGAAAATTGTAAACTCAACAGTATGGACAGCAAGAACTTAGCGATTTGCTGGTGGCCTACCTTACTACCGATCGAGTTCAACGACCTCGGCAGATTTGAAGCCATGAGGCCGTACCTGGAAGACGTAGTTCAAACGATGATCGATCAGTATCCCTTCCTATTCTGCGGCGAGGATGCCGTTGTGATGGTGTAGTGACGAAATGCGTTGCTCAGCTGTGCAGTGCAAGTTCTCAGCGTCTACGCGAAGAGACTACAGTATTTTTCGTGCACAACGGAAGTGGCGCGTCTCCGGCCGAGACAACCTCGCAACAGCGCGCCCGCCCGCTTGGAAATAATCCGCGATTTTTATGACTTTTCTTTTTATACATTATCGACAGTCGCGACACAGGCGTAAAGCAATTGGTCTCAATATATAGTTTGTATTAATACTGAGCTTCGCTTTAGCGCCCTCGTAATACAAGTTCCACGTAACGCACAACGTGGACGAGCAAATTTTTAAGTCTCTGTTTAAGTTTAGTCACTCGCATTCGTTCATTTTTCGGAATGTATGACAAGCAAGTTTCTCGAAGTCGAGCGATCGATGGTCCTAAGACGATGGTTTTCGCATACGCGAATCAGATAATAACGCAAGAATAATAAGAGTCAATCCATGTGTCATAATACAGTATGCATGTATCATGTTGGATGTATTCGGAGCGATGTATTTATTGTATTAGGGATGTATGAGACTCGATATTTGATAATAGCGACTAGCTTTATATAGTTATTAAAAAAAGTAAGATCGATGTTGCTTTTTTTTAAATTCGCTTTTTTCCGTCTATCCATTTTTTCTTTCCTCGTGTCTTCTTGTCCACATTGCCAAGAACGAAAGTGTGCATTAGCGCAAAGTGATGATATTAATATGGTCTCGTTAAAGAAACTGTTATTAGTATTTTTAAAGGAGGGCGTGTCCAGCCCGCATTTACGAAAGATATGAAACGTATATAAAACGAGATTTATCGTCGAATAATATCTATATATATATATTATATCACATAGCAACGATATCAAAAAATGCCAGAATTTTTAGCGCGTTTCCTTTTTGGCCAATGCACAAAAATCGCATTTCGAGTGTATTTACTTTTGCATTCTATCGATGTAGAATAGTCGTACGAGGATTTTTTAAATAGTTTTTAAATCGTGTCAGGGCCGAGCGAACTCAAACGACGATACAATCCGTATATTCATTCCGTCTAAAAAAAATATAAAGTAAAAACGAAAAAAAGAAACACGAAAAGCGTTACATGTAATTGCACAATGTCTTGACAAATAGCGGTAATATGCGTATGCGAAGGGGAAAACGAAAAATAGAAAGCATTTTCAAGTTTCGCACACAAAGTATTCGCAATCGCATATAAAAGTGGAATCGAAGTAACTTAAAAAATATTTAGAGCTACGAACGATATTGAAGTTTCTTAAAGCGGATATGTACATACAATATTCTAACGATTTAAGATAATGTACGAAGCTCGTAAGACGCGAGACACTAAATTTGTAGGAGCTCTTTCTTTTGTTCCAAGAATAAGAACAAGTCCGTTTTACGTAGAAACTGAAGTTTTGTCGTTCGTATCTTCGCAGAAACAGAAAGTATTTAATTAACACGCTCTATCATCGCGCATAAGAGATTCGGGAATCGAGGATTCCGTTGGGAGAAAGAGAATTGTACCGTCTAATTTTTTACATTCAATCGGGGAAAAAACCGCTTAGACACGTCAATTTATTTTTTCGCTGTTCGCTTTCGAATTTGCACGAATCCAACGCGGATCTAGCGCGGATCATTTTCGTAGGTGTGCCATAACTTAAGCTCGATGTTAACGATCGTAATCGACAAGATGTATGCCTTTCAATGGCGGCTCAACATTCGAAAGTAAGCGTGTCGTTTAATAAGCACCGACTGCTGCGAGTACACTCGCGGTCGCAGTGTATTGCCGAGAGATACTTAAATATCGCTTCTGAATGTTGGAGCCATTATGATATAAGAGAAGGGAAGCGACAACAATACACGACGCGCATACACGTGCACGCAACACGTACACTTTTATAACCCGAAGATTAATCGCAAACATTCCCGTAAGGAACGTCGATGTTACTTTATATATAAATATATATATAATCTCGCGAGAGACGCGTTTTAATCGAACAGAGTCCGTGACCCCGGGAGGAAAATTTTGAGTAAAGTCTCACGAAAGGAGAGAGAGAGAGAGAGAGAGGAAAAAAAGAAGTGATCTCTTATCAGCACGGAATCTCGCGTGGAAAACGCGCGTCTCGCGAACACAACCGCTCTGTATTTGTAAGGAATAAATCGTAACGATATTTCTACAATCGCCGCGTCGTGAGAATGCGCGCAACGGGAGGAAGAAAGAAGGAACGGATCGTACATTCCCATTTAGTCGTAAAAAAAAGAGAGTTGTAAGAGAAAAAAAAACAGATTTTATACATTCGTACGTACGTAATTGTATAATGTTCTTAAAAATAGGTAGGGAAAGACGTCGATGCTTCACGTGTGGGATCTCGAACGCCGAAAGTCGTCGCGCAACGTCGTCAATGTACGATGAACGAAGTGGCGCATGTCGGAGCAGTTGGGAACGCTCGCTTAAGAGATATGTCGATATTCCTGTTATCTTTGTCTATTTTACATGTATGAAGAATTGGACAATTGATTTAGAGCACTTAGGAAACTTACTAAGATTGTCTGCGCCAGCGCTTTCATTACTTGAAGGATTAAATCAGTGTAACCGCTTGTAAAAAAGTAGAGTATTTTCTACAATTTTTTCTAGAAAAACTGTGATGAATGCTAAAGAGAAACGAAACAGAAGAAAACAGAAACAGAAAACCGAACGTTCAAATTTTTCCAAATTTTTCTTGCTGTAATATAATTGTTTTTATACATTCACTCAGAAAGCTTTAAGACGAGTTATAAGAATATAAAAAAAAAATATTTTTTAATATAAATATATTTCCATATTTTTATATTTTAGTAATGAGTAACAAATTATGATTTTTCTAATTATATTTAGTAAAATAAATAAAGTTACATTAAAATATTCTTTTTTCATGTTCTTTTAGCTTGTTTAAATACTTTCGCAAGAAAATGTATTAAAAACACTCTGCCAAAGAACACTAAACAGAATCTCAATCGGCTACATTGCTGCGCAGTGTGCCCGAGCGCTCCCACACGCTTGTACAAAAGTAAATTGTAACTTCGTTAATTTTTTGAATTTCGACACGAGCCTCGCGGCAGAATAATCTTAAAGTACATGCTATATCCTTAAATTAAAAGAAGGATCAATTTTTTTACCTCTTATACTGATCTAACTCCATGAAAAGTTGTCCCTAAAAACTATATCTCTGTCTCAGCGTCGATAGATTGTCTCTGCTTATTCGCGATGTTGTTAGAACTTCCTGTACATCGAGATAATAATCTACGAAGAATGTAATTTTTATTGTAATATTGTAATTTTCTAATTGGAATTTTCGTCAATTTGCTGTTAGTGCAATCGTCAACAAACTTATCGTGCGTGTTTCGTGTAATACTTCTCAATGGTTTGCGATTATTTCTTATACGACTATTGTTTGTTCAGAAATATTTAGAAACGATTATACTGCGACGATTGAACAGTGCAACAGTAGCTCAACTCGGCTTGAAAAGAATCTCAAGATTGAGGAAGGAACAGAATTAAATTTAACTTATTTGTTATTAAATTTCTTTATTAAAGTTTACGGCACACAGTGCGACTTTTCATGTTAGATCGCATGCGAGACATTTTGCTAGCAATTATACTGGCTGTGCAGCTTGAAATATTACGTGCTGCGTGCTGCTATGAGCGCTGTCGTGCTAGTTTTCGATAACAAGTTCGGCGCTATTTTTCTTGCGTGGTTTTATGCTTGCTCATTGTAAGAGTCAATCAGAAACGTAACAGTCTTATCTTAACATGATCAAAGTAATTCCAGACAGCACATGATGGTTCATATAAATTTTATGTTTCCTTATGTATTTAATGCTTTAGGAAACATAGAAAATGTGTTACTAGAATTTTCTTTGCATCTAGTGCCACCTGCTTAAATGGAAAAAAAAACTATGTCATCACATGTTGCAAAAGTTGTGAAAAGAAAAAAATAAAGGAAAGAAACTATTTAAATTCAAATCTACGAAGAGAAATCATAAAGAATGTGTGCAACCTTCTCAGATGATTTCTCTTCAGGCATCAACCAAAGCAGCATCTTGTAATCAGAGCACGCAAGATAATTCGCTGAGCAATACAAAAAATTGCACATCGCAGACACTCTCGTCAATTTGAAAATCAATTTTTCCAAATTTCTTCCCATTTTGAAGGCAAATTCGCATGCCTTTAGATCTCTCGATCATCAAACCAACTTTAATAAATTGAAAGTGAGCTGGGCTACTGTCACACAATCTTCCGGTTATGCTCTTGCCCTCGTCGCCTTCTCGATCCACGATGTAACGATTAAGCAATAGCAAAGAAACGAACCTAGCGATTAAATATCTGAAGAAACCCTCGAGACAACGGCCACGTGTAGTGATCCGCCAAATTATCAAGCTTCACGTCCTTCGCCCAGTATTAGCGTCATCCATCGGCATCAGCATCAGCATCAACATCGTCGTCGTCATTATTACCATCATCATCATCCCTCGATCACGTACTCATCGAGCGTCTTCTCTCTCACGAAGCCTAAGGGGGAGGAGAAAGATCACTTTTCTACGAATACGTCCGTTAAGATCTCCGCTTATCCCTTCTCGCTGTCCGAAGGCGGCCCGACGGCGCGGCTGGCCTCTCTCGTCGAACATAACAGATCCTTGAATTATCGTAGCCTGTGATAAGACGTAGGCGAAAAATGGACCCCTTGATTGTCCCCTTTATTTATAGCATCGGCTTGATGTACGAGTGTATTATAGTTGTACAGTTGCATCGGGATGATGCGTGTCATAAGCCCGCACCCTCCGCTTTTATCCCTCCCCCCCCGCCGTTTCTTCATTTCTCTTTTCGTTTTCTTTTTCGCGTCTTTTTTCTTTTGTCACTCGTCACCGTTCTTCGTGAGCTTCGCCCGTCCTCGAAAATCTCGTTTGTAGTCTCAAAATGCTATGCGAGCACCCCTGAATTCTACGGGCAGTGAATCGTGAAGAAATGTAGGAAAACGCCGGGATCGTCACTTTATTTGCAGTACAGCGAACAAACTTTCATTTGTCACTGATAAAATAAGAAATGGGATCTCAATTCTTCTCATTCGCGGGACAAAGTATTCACATGTAACAACCCAGATAGGATCGCATGCAGAAAAATTTCAGCATTTTAATTTTAAAATGTAATGTATAATATATGCGGGTCAGAACAAAAAGTCATAATAATGTCAAAGTGATCTCAAATAATGTCAAAATGACAAAAAATGATTAAATTATGATTGAAAGGTGAATTTTGTAATCATATTCTTGTCATTTTGACGTCATTTTGACATTATCATAACTTCCTGTTCTATTTGATGCTGTGTAATAAGTTAAAATCTAATTTTTACAATCATTAATTCTAAATTTAATTATCGTAATATGGCAATCTTTCAAAGATTTATGCCTAAAATAAACTCTTATATAAGTGTAATATTAGAACGAACCATCTTCGCACAATTATTATTCGCGTAATAGTAAGTAATTTTTTAAATTTTATTTTTTAATTTTCTTTCACTTTTCTCAATACAATTTGTGATTATAAAAATCTTTACCAAAAGATACGCATTTTGCAGAATCCTTATGACAATTATTGCAAAATGTGAATGAAAAGAAGCAATAATTGTGCATTTATTATAAAAGTTTCCTATCTGGGAAGTAATCGTTCGCGGCACTTCCCAGCACAAAATTTGCAGTTACATTGTAACAATATTGCACTGCAAAATTATAATCTTGTTATTGCAACATTGCTATAATGTAACTGCAAGTTTTATGCTGTATGGGTTTACAACTTTACACCTTGACTTGTAGCGTTATATATTTTTGTAATTTTTTTACAATTGTCATAATACATCATTTTGTATTTATATTTCATTCACGTTTTCTAGAGGATCCCTTTTCTCTCCCCGCGTGACCTCCCTGCGTTTCTTCACGGGAATGCGAGCCGAACTGGCGGTGTGTGAGTGTGAACTTAGAATAACTAAGGATACTTGAAATTTGATAACGATAGCGATAGTCTGTTGATCGTGCGAGCCAATAATGAGACTCGTTGATGAGGAAAGAAAAAAAAGTTGATAAGTAAAAGTAAGTCAATCCCTTTTCTAATCAGTAGGAGAATTGATCGGGAGATTGGATCTGCGGTTTTATAAGAATCTTTAATAAGTACGGATTGTGTGAGGATAGCTGATAATTAAAATAATAATAGTAATAATATTTAATAGCCGTTTGTATCGAAGGTGGCTAACGAATATTGACCAAGATAGGAACTGCTAATTTCTACTTCGCTGAAAATCTTCTCGAACGCCTTCGGTTCCGCGCACTGAGGATTCTGGCACTTCGGCACTACCCTCCTCAAATCCCTCCCTCCCTTCCTGCCAACTCTTATCGCCCGCCCTTATCCATCCTCGCTCTTTTTCTCTCATAAATGCGTTTCCACCTTTCCTAAATTACGCGTTTATAAATGTCGTCATTTATATACATGTAACGATTTTTGTAAATAATCGGTATACATATATAAATATAATTATATATATAAATATAAATAAATATATATATATATATAAATTATATATATATGAAACACGCAACGTGTAAATGGACGGAACCTGTCTTCGTTGTATTGATAGTCTTATATCAGACTTGTATATGAACGGAGGGACTTTTGATTATTAAAAGTTTCCTAGAGTAAAAAACAAACGACCAGTTTTTTTTCTCTCTCTCTGTGGCGCACCGTCATGGCATTAAATAATTAATAAGTTGAACAAATTTTAAAACCTTACTCTTTATATGTTCACTTCAATTAGGTGACTACATTATTTTATACTTTTGTGGTCTGTCAATTTGCATTTATTTATATTTCAATGTTACACTTACACTCCTCTGGCGGCACATGTTTTACTTTTATGTGGTTTATTTTTGTTTTGTTTATGTACTTATTTTTAACTCTTGACAAACAACATCCTTTGACTTTGCGCAAAATCACTGATCAACTTTGCCTTTAATTTTCTTTTCTTTTTTGTAACAAGTTGTTCGTACATAACATTGATTCTTTTTTTATTTTAATTTAATGACAATGTTTATTAATTTTTATTATATTTTAATTCTTTGACTGGATTCACATCTGTCATGCTTTCTTGACTAATTGGTGAGTTAATTATGATTACTGCTCTACTAGTGGCTCATATCTACTAATTTACATATCTACTGAAATAACTCATTGCTACCAATAAATATTACTACTGAAATATATTAGTCAAGTGCATTTTCTGTCGGAACGACATGACAATTTACACTTCTCGTTCTTTGATCACTCGCCTCGAATGCACTCTTTGGACTCTTAATGAAAATAATATATTGTGTTTGCAAAATCAAAATTAAAAGAGAAAAATGATATATCCTTTCATCAGTAATTTTCAATGTTAATTTGTTACATTATTTAGAAATTTGCAGGCAAATTGCTAACATTTTGCTTATTAAATGACATTTTATCATATGTGTTCCTCAGCTCATTACGGCTCTTTAAATTGAATTCATGTTTTTCTATACATGATAAGATACAGATATTAGAAAAATCAGTTTATTTGTAAATTTATATCTTATCATATAAAATATTTTTATGTAAAAATTCATCATATTTTTATATAAAAAATTATTTTGTGAAAATTTATAAATAAAATAATTTACAATTAAAATTTACACGGAAATTTACAAAATAATTTATAGATATATTTTTATATTTTTTTATTACTTTTATGTAATATTACAATAATTATTCACATCAAACTATATTACTGTAATATAACTTATTTCAGAGTTATTTCAAAAAAATCCTAGCTGTAAATGTTATTAGAACCTTTCATATAATTTTTCAGAATTTTTATGTGAATTTAAAAATTTTTCAAAATTTCTGTGTAATTTTATAACTTTTTAGAAAATACTCAAATTAGAAATTATTCAAAATTTTATATAAATTGACACTTTCCAGACATACTAAGCAATTTTTTATCTTTTTTCTTTGATGACTTCTTCATGCATGTAAATTCTGAAATAAGGTTTCCAAGATCTATATTCTATCATTTTTTATGAAACCTTAAAATCTGTGAAAGTTTAAGATATTTATTAGAATTATAGTATAAGAAATCTTAAAAATTTTAAGAATATTTAAAAAAAAATGAAAACCTCATGAAAAATAAAAAAAATATATAAATTTTTTTACAATGTTTATTTCTCTGAAAGTGTTCTACTTCATATAAAAATTCCAAGTAAAATTTTCACCAGAGTAAAATTACATAAATATATGTACTGTTTGCCGGTACTCTTAGCCTCGTCAAATTTTCGCGGCAGATGTTTTCCGGACGCCAGGTATGTATGTACGCAAGTGCGCGCAGGCTTCCAATCGGCGCGTAGGCGGCGAGCGATCCGATTGGCGCGCCAGGCGGTCGGTCGGCCAATCGGCGCGCGAGCGGCGCGCCAGCCAATGAGCGCGCGACAGCACCTCGCGAGCCGCGTCGCGTATCGCCGGCCGCGGCAACGACGGCACCACAGTGCGCGAGCCACGTCTACGGTCCGCGACCATCTACGACGACGGACGGACGAGCGGACGGACAGATAGACAGCGGGTGACAATACGGAGAGAAAGAGACAGACAGACAGACCGTTGCTTCCGACCTGCCAGTGATCACACACAACCCACTGCCGTGAGGATGTTGCGAAAGTGCCTGATTGTTCTGCCGTTGCTGCTGCTCGGCGTCCTCGCCGACGAGAAGGATGTCCTCGAGCTCACCGATGAGACCTTCGAGAGCGAACTCGAGCGTCACGAGAACACGCTCGTCATGTTTTACGCACCATGGTGAGACCGAGAGCGTCCGAATAAGAGAGAGAGAGAGAGAGAGGGGACCTTCTTGGAGACTCCGGATCTCTTCTGTTTCTTCTGCATCATGCTTTCTTCTCGCATTTTCACGCTACGCGCAAAACTTCTTGGAAATAAAACGAGAGAGAAAGAGTGAGACAAATATTGTGGATAATTCGAATTGAAGAGAAACGGAGCGCTCCTAGTCGCCGGTCCTTTGACGTTCTTTAGCTTCATGGTGTAATTAATATACATGTTTGAATACGTGTAATTAATATGGATTGTAAGGTCGGGTCTTCGTTGATGATAAGACTTATATCTTCCGTCTAAGATTAAGAAAGTTGATTCTTTTTTTTTATGGTCTAAGCGAGACGCCGATCGCCGGCATACGGCATTGTTCGTTCGGACTTTTGATGACGTATTCAGATTTCTAATGTTTCCGTTTCAAAATCTGGCCGACAGTTCTCGGCAACTATTATCTTTGCTGGGTATCTCGCGATAAAGAGTTTTAAGGCTGATTGTTTTTAGCTGCGCGGACTTTTTTATCTAGCTTTCTTTTTTTTTTTCTCTCTCTCTCTTTTTAAAGATTACATAGTTATTTTATTCAAAAGTGTGTAAAAAGACTAAGAGAGATTTGGCTTATCAAAATCAAAACTTGTTTTGAATGCAGAGATATGAAAAAAATTCAGCAAAAAGAAGCAGATATTCTCTGTAATTTTTTCCTATGCAATCTCAAAAAATCTGAGAAAGTATAAGGTATTTATTCAAAATTATAGAATGAGAAATTTTAGAATATTTAAAAAACATGAAAACTTCACATAAGATCTGATTACATTTTTGGGGGAAGGAGGAGCTTTCTGAAACTTATTTAAAAATGTAGCAACTTTATACATTGATTCAAAGGTGGGATTTGTAGATTAGTTTATTACCCTATATATTATTAATTGTCAATAGGTTTGTTTTTTTTTATTCCTGAACTGGCTGCCAAAGATACTCAGAATTTATCTTTCTCCCTTCATATTGAAAGAAGAAAGATAAACTCTGAGCTAATGGAGTAAAAAACAGACCTATTGCATAATTCTTAATTAATGAGGCAATTAATCGAATATTTATCTTGTCACCAGGTGTGGGCATTGTAAACGCCTGAAGCCGGAGTACGCCAAAGCAGCTGAGCTACTCATAGGCAGTGAGCCGCCCATCACGCTCGCCAAGGTCGACTGTACAGAGGCCGGAAAGGAAACCTGCAACAAGTACTCCGTCAATGGTTATCCGACGCTCAAGATCTTCGAGCGTAACGAGCTCAGATCCGACTACAACGGTCCTAGAGAAGCAAACGGCATTGTCAAGTACATGAAGGTACCATCTTGAGTCCCTTATCTTATCTGTTGGGTCTAAAATCTGTATGATTTTCCTAAACCTGGCTGTCGTTTCAGTCTCAAGTGGGTCCGGCGTCTAGGGAGTTGACTAGTAAAGAGGCTCATGCGGCGTTCCTGGAGACCGACGAGGTCACCGTGATCGGCTACTTCGAGAAGGACGACTCTCCGTTGGCCGCGGCATATCACACCGTTGCCAAGAAGCTCAGAGAAAAAGTCAGATTCGGCCACACGTCGACAAAGAAACTCTTGGACCAAGTGTCTCACAAGTACGTGTTGCAAAAATGAGTGAAATACGAAGGAAATAACTGTTCCTGTTCAAAAAGTACACGTTAATTAATGCCCGTATTGTTTCAGGAACGCGATTGTTCTTTACCGGCCAAAGATACTCCAGAACAAGTTTGAAGATAACAGCATAGAGTACAAAGGCGACGACTCCATTAGCGAAGTTAACGACTTCGTCACCAAGAACTAGTAAGAATCGTCTTTAAATGGCAATTTGATTTCCAGATTAATCTTAGAATTAAAATTTTATTAATTTTATTAATTTTAATTTTATCATAATTATTATTTCCTACTTTATTTGATAAAATAAAGTAGGCAAGCGAGAGAAAGTATCGGAGAATAGGCCTGGATAGCTTAGTAGAGCTTAGTAGAGCAACCGCCCGGCAAGCGGGAGACTCCACAACAGGTTCGAATCCTGGTCCACCAGTCTCCTCATCCCGATATTTTTTCTCGCGCAGATCTCTACGTGGCGTGTCTTAGTGGCAACCTTCCTGAAGGTACAGCCCAATTCTTTTATTTCTTCATCTTGTAACGCCAACTCTGTTGCAGCTACGGCATCGCCGGCGTGCGCACTCGCGACAACGCGCAGGACTTCAAGAACCCGCTAGTGGTGGCCTACTACAACGTGGACTACGTGAAGAACGCCAAGGGCACGAACTACTGGCGCAACAGGATCATCAAGGTCGCCAAGGACTTCCCCGAGTACTCCTTCGCCGTGGCGTCGAAGGACGACTTCCAGCACGAACTGAACGACTTTGGCATCGACTTCGCCAAGGGCGACAAGCCAGTGATTCTGGCGCGAAACGCGAAGAATCAGAAGTTTGCTCTGAAGGACGAATTCTCCGTAGACACGTTCGAGACGTTCCTGAAAGATCTCCAGGCGGGCGCTCTCGAGCCGTATATCAAGTCCGAACCGATCCCGGAGAGCAACACGGGCAACGTGAAGGTCGCCGTGGCCAAGAACTTCGACGAGCTGGTGACCGACAACGACAAGGACACGCTGATCGAGTTCTACGCGCCCTGGTGCGGCCACTGCAAGAAGCTGGCGCCGGTGTTCGACGAGCTGGGCGAGAAGCTAGCGGACGAGGACGTCGAGATCGTCAAGTTCGACGCCACGGCAAACGACGTACCGCCGGCGTACGAGGTGCACGGCTTCCCGACCCTCTACTGGGCGCCCAAGGACGCCAAGGACAGCCCAGTCAAGTACGAGGGCGGCCGCGAACTCGACGACTTCATCAAGTACATCGCCAAACACGCCACCGACGAGCTCAAGGGCTACGATCGCAAGGGCAAGCCGCTCAAACCCAGAACCGACGAGTTGTAAGGCACCGTTGACGCAAAACAACCATCAAGTCTATTCTTGCATTTTCGAATGCATCTGGGAGTTTTTCTCACGTAACACGCAAGCGAGTACATTCGAGAACAACGTGCGAATGTGCATAAATAGAGAAGACTAATACTTAAGAGTGAGCAGATATCATGGGGGTTCCCGCGAGACGTTTTGCACCAAGTGAAAAAAAAATGAAGTATGCTCGAATAAAGCGGGACAGGGGGGGTCTCTAGCGTATAGGATTGTCTATCATGTATTAATTGTACACTTTGTAAACGATTGTATAATAACGCGATCAAGGCGCGCAGGACTGATTTGAAATTTCTCTCCCACAACATGCTTTCCAGGAAGTTTGGTGAATTATGAAGTTACATACAGGAAGCGACACTCCATTCCAATTTTGCGTGTTTCGACTATGCTAAGTTAAGAGATGATGCAGCGATTTTTGTTTATACGAAAGAGCCAAAATAAATTGTTTTATAGAAAAATTAAGATTCTTTTCTATTCCTTCTCAAGGCCGATTATGTCATTTAGGGCGTTTTTCCAACTTCTTGATAAACTAATAGTTAAATCATACGTCTGTACTTTTCTGATTTAAAGATAAAACAAAGACGTATGATTTATTTATTAGCTTATTAGCAAGAATTAGCTACTACCAAGAAGTGGAAAACCGGCCCTTAATGTATGAATGCTCAAAATGGATATCATAATACAAAAAAAAAAGTTTATGACGCAATTCTTTCGTTAACAGGTTTCATCATCAGCAGAGCCGATTATATCGTCATAAGAAATGTTTATTGTTAGTTACAATTTGTTATCATAGCGTTCGTAGGTTAATCATACAGTCTTACATACAAAAGCTAATTAGTAGTTTTGCGGAAAAGGGTTTGTGTGAGCCGATAGAAAGATTTTCGGAGATCAAGATCGACGATCCCTTTGTTTGTTTTTTTTTCCTGATCGTAAAAATCGATTTATTCACATTCTCACATGGGGGACACGCACACCCACATCCACACCCACACGCGTACACATACACGCGCACATGCACTCACATCGGGAAAAACTGCCGATACCTTTTTCTCGGGTCATTTTTTTTTTCCTCCCTCTTCGTGTAGAAATCAGTTAAACACGAGTCTCAAAATATCTCGTCTACTTATGAAAAAGATAATTAGCTTATGGCGATTATATAAGACCGCGTTTGTCGACAACTCGAAGTTTGCGGGAAAAGTAACATCCGTGTACCTGTGGTATGTGTGTGTATGTATTTGTGCGGTGCATGTGAGATGCAGCCTCTTTTTCCCTTTTCTTTTGCTCGGCTTTTACACATCAGCTCGTTCGTATCGAATGCATTGATAAATTTCGATTCCGTGATAACGCGAGAAGGCCCAGTTTCTTTCTTAGACGATCAAAACATCGTTAATTTTTGCTTATTGCTCTTTCTCTGCTCATGCCATGCAACGAAAGTGTATATATATTATATATATTGTACGTGTAACTGTGTATGTATAATGTGTGCGTGCGCGCGCGTACTCTGGAAAATGGTACTCGATCGACACGCGTACGATTTTTGTCGTGATACGCGAGAACGGTAAAGAGTTTCATATCGTGTATGTATATACAACATCTCGGGTGCGTAATTGATACAATATTATATATGTATATATATATATATATATTTATATATATAACGGTATATATCCACGAAACTCATTATAAAAAGAACACTTTCGAGCTTCGCAGCGACGCGCGACCTGCACAGAGGAGCGGAGCGTGTATTCGACACGTGTTTCCCAAAGCACTCGCATTAAACTCAGGCACACTTAATTGCTTAATATACATCTCCCTTTCTATCGCTATCCTTTCTCTCTCTCTCTTTCTCCGTGTCTTTTCCTCTTCCTTTTCTCTTCCTGCGAATCCATCGTGCGCGCGTTCGCTCGTGGCAGAAGTACCTTAAGTTGTGTCGCTAAGCTTCTTTTTTGTTGATTTTCTTTTTCTTCAGGTGGTTTTGAGAAGTTCCGTTTAAAAGCGTACTGCGTGTAATAACAAGATCTACTGCAAGAGTTCGAGAAACGAGGAGAGAACTCAGTGAACACAATTCCGCAGTCGAGCCCGTTGAATTAACGGCCGTGGGAGGCAGGCGTCGCGTTACGCGGCCGTTAATTCAACACCACCGTTTTGTGAGAGAGACACGCAATTTCATTACAAAAATCCTTACAGATTAAGACGGATACTACGGAAAGAAGACAAGTAGCATTTATATCCCTCTCTGGTTTCACCCTCACGCGGCGTAAAAAGAGTAGCACAAGCGGAAAAACGGGAAGAGCGTATTGACGAAACGAATAGGTCGAACATTGGTGTGAAAGCAGCTCGGCTCTACAATTGTGGCACACACGGTAAAAATCAAAGCGAGATGTACGTGTCGCCTATGCGCGAGATACGCGCATGGCCGATAATCTCCGAGTACGTTTGGTACATCATACGCTAAAGATATCAATGGCGTATGTATACGTATATGTAAAAAAAAAAGAAAGCGCAAACCGCAAGTCCAGTCACGGCTTGGTCAGACAGAAAGAACATGTTCCCCGAAATACATAAATATAATTGTAGCCGCTTGTTATAATCTCCGTTATGTTAGTCATCGTAATACAATAATTATAAGGTAATAAAATATAATAATAATAATACACACATTTAATCTAATTGGTATCTTAAAGATCCAAATGATCTGATCTATCTATGCGCGTTTACAATGTAATAAATGTCCGTTAGTTTTTCCTTCTTCTTCGTTCAAGAGTCGCAAAAGTGCGACGATTTTTAGTGTATATATATAAAAAAAAAAAGCGAGATGCAAGATTCAAAGTTCTCTCAAACTGTTCCTCTGAGTTCGTATATTATTCTTGGACTGCACTTTATATTACTTATTGTTACACTTGTTTTGCTTATTTCTTATCGATATTCTCTCCAATTCAATTTTTTTTGTAATTTTGTTTATTACCAAAATAAAGAGACACTACGATAAAAAAAAACCAAAGATGTAGAATACATATATTATTATATGCATTCTACAATTTTGTTTTTTTGACAGCAATAAATTGCTCCGAGTTTAAATCTCGGCGGGTCGTCTTAGCCCACCGAGAGAGGCGGCGATCGAATAAAATTTCTGGTCGAATTTGAACTCGGATCTTTTGGAGCGGTGCACACCTCTCTGCGCCACACGATCGCCATTAAAATACTTAAAGATGAGATGTTGTATCATGGTTTCCCGCTGGGGATCATCTACGGCATTACGATTAGCTTCTTTTTGCAGCTAGTTCCGCAATTCCATAATTTTGCCCGTGTTACACGGGCTCACTTGTCATAACATCTTAAAGAAGCCTACACCTTCCCCTCTTCTTCTTCTTTACCTAGATTTTAAAATATTCACATTAATTCATGTAATTTTTAAAATATAATTATAACAATACATCGTGCAACTTAACGATCTAATACAATTTCTTTGAAATTGCCATTAAAAAAAAAGTAATGAGACGTACTTGTAAAGCAGCTCGAGTTGCCGTTTCGAAAACTTCCCTTACACCTTCCTTGCTCTTGGCGGAACACTCAAGGTAGGCGAAAGCGTTGATTTTCTCGGCCATAGCTCTACCCTCCTCGGGCTTGACCGGCTCCTGCTTCATCTTGCTGAGCTCCTTGATGGTGTTGGGATCATTGCGCAAGTCTTTTTTGTTTCCCACAAGGATAATGGGCACGTTCGGACAGAAGTGCTTCACCTCCGGTGTCCATTTTTCGGGAATGTTCTCCAAGGAATCGGGACTGTCGATGGAGAAGCACATTAGGATAACGTCCGTATCCGGATACGACAATGGACGCAGTCTGTCGTAATCCTCTTGTCCAGCCGTGTCCCAGAGAGCCAGCTCCACCTGTGTTCGTATAAAAGGTTTCTTTGAAAAAGAAATTTTCAAGAGATCTCTTGAAAATAATAAGAGAAACTTCTTTTAACACAAGACGCACCTGTTTGCCGTCCACCTCGATATCGGCGACATAGTTCTCGAATACCGTGGGGACGTACACCTCAGGAAACTGGTCTTTGCTGAACACTATGAGTAGACATGTCTTACCACAAGCACCGTCGCCCACAATAACCAACTTCTTCCTAATGGCTGCCATGAATCCTAAAATGTAAAAAGAGTATACGTGGTACGTATAGTGGTAGTCGACCACAGCCGTGACGATGTACAGTTTTGACACTGTTTGCTCGTTTAGAACAATTATTTCGCTTTGAAAATGTATGTGAATACTGATTAATTAATACGGAAAAGCGGAACGTGTGGTACATTTGTTACAAGTTAGTGATAAATTTCACAATTGCAATCAAATCGATAAATGAAATCATAATGCGCTAAAATCGTAATCGCCGAATCGTCTTTTTTTTTTTTATTGCATCGCATTGTATGGAATATACATATTTACATCTGAAAAAGATCTATCTTATTTAATCTCGAACAACTAATTGATATTATTGGTTTATCAATGTGGTTTTATCTGCACAAAGTAAGGGGGAGATAATACCGTGTCTCAAGGTGAGATCTCGGACGGCACTTGGTATTTTTCATAATTGCCGAAAAGTGGTCGGTCCTCCACCAGGTATAACTTACCTACTTTAATGTAAAAGAGTACTTTTTTTTTTAAATTAATTTCGCCGTCATACCGCGGCACAATGTTCAATGCGATAACATCCGCTAGCTATGCTTTTATCGCGCTTCCCGCTAATCGTGACTCATTTGCACAAAGTACACACGCTATAGAATGGATTTTCAAACCGTCTCCGGCCGACGTATGAAGTAATCGGGCAGAATAATCTTTCTTAGCGACATTTATCTGTACACGGGTAGCCTTACGCTTGCAAGTACGTAGAATGAATTTGCAAATTTCTAATCTTTCAGGACGTGTACTTTACGTGTCGTAGCATATACAATTTGGAATACCTTACGACCTAGAGAAGTGACACCAAAATTCATACCGATAAAGAATTTCGATCAACTAATTGCGACAATTGTATGGGAAACACTACCAAGTCGTTTGAACTAAAAGCATGCGATGTGATAGATTTGCGGCATACATGGATCACATAATGGAAACGTAACGGAACGTGTCGGTGTGAACGCGCGGGAGATGGCTGAAAAGAATTGGTGTTAGTGTTCGACATCGATATACTAAAACTTGCTTCCCTCGCACAGCGTCGGTTACGCATTACAATTGGAGTGGAGCAGAGCAAAGTGTTTTTAGTCGAAAGCGTGTGTGCAAGTATGAAAGACGTGACGGAGGAGGCTAAGAAGCATTCTTCAGGAATAGAGTTAGGAAGAAGAAAGTTAGGGTGTGAACCTTCGTGAGACTCGCGTAACTCGCGTCATGTACATCTCTCCTTTTTTTTTATTTTTTTATAAAATAATGTCTCAAACCTCGTAGGCTACAGCTCTGTTCTTTGTTTTCTTTCTTTCTTTCTTTCTTCCCCGAAACTAATCGCAGCCCTCTCTTTACATCAAGCCAATCTCATGGACGTTCCCTCAGGCGGGAATAGAAATACAATGCCTCTCGGCTGCTCTCGCTATTTTAGCATACGGCTCCGATACTCTACTACTCGTGAAGCAAGCAAGAACAAGAGAGAGAGAGAGAACGAGAGAAATTTGTTTCTAAATCCTGTCGTCTACTCAATCGCGCTATTGTAAAAGCGGGACCTACGAGGACTGAAGTCTTTAAAGGATATTGACTGGGTCGTACCTGATCCAGGGTACCTCGTATTGCGTGGACCGAGGCATCGGCCCACGTTGCATCCCATGTTTTTAGTCTTTCTTTCAGCGTCTCTGTTTTAAGTGGACATTTTATATGTTAGATGTAGGTAGAGGAAGCTGCGAGATGAATGCATATATACCACACAACACATATCAATATAAATGTATATATGTATATAAATATATATATAAAAATGTACGTTTTGCCTTTTGTTAAAAATTGCACAAGTACAATTGAGGCCATCTTTTATACATAGGCTATATGAAACTTGCAATATATTCCGTTTCTTAACTCTTTCCCTTCTGATGTTAGAAAAAAAAGTACATGTATATATATACATACTNGCGGTATGTATGTATATACATATGCTACGAGGTTTTTCAGCGGGTTTGTCATTCGTCAATGACAATATATAATATAATTCTTATACCATCGAGACACATGGAGCATTACATTCATTGTGGCTCTCTCTCTACAAACACACACACACACGCATACATAAGGTAGGGTCTTCAATGTTTTATTACACACGGAGGGACGGCACGAAATGTAACATCGATAGCTGTGCTTTATATCGATTGGTGCATCCACATTTATCAAGTTCTGGATCAAAGACTGTACCTTATGCATCGGGACAAGATAATAATTCGTCAAGAGACTGCATGCAAACAAAAAAAAAGAAACAGACAACAGATGGATAGATTACTCTTGGTTGTTAAGACATGCAATATCAAAAAACATTGTATGTATCCATCCGAGAAAGCGTAAATCGACTCTCCGCTGGTGCACCGTACGCTCACACACTTGAAAACGTATGACAATGCGCCACCGAGTTCCACGGGAATTCAAAGGCAGTCTCAACGCAACTGAATCTGAAACGTGATTGCTCGTCACGGAAAGGAGCGGTCTAAACGAGCGATTGACTCGAGAAGAAGTTACTAACTGGCAGCAACAAAGGGAAAATAAGCTTTCGACGCAGCAAAAGTTCGCCTCTTTCGATCATTGCCAATAGGCGACGCCTCGTGTCTCATCGCAATTGATCATAACGATACTCAGCCAAGTCACACACAGAAGCGGAAGCGCGCGGAACGTTGCCTGCGGGATGCAAGAGAGAGTCACCGCGGAATTCCTTCCTGCTGATGGCATCAGGTATCCTCCCTTTCAGTTCGCGAAACGAAACCGGCCGGGGTGTCCACGTCGGTACCGCGATTTCGACACGCAGGAACGAGTCTTTTATCTCACAACTTATCGGAAAAAGAGAGAGAAAGAGAGAGTATGTGTGTTGTGTGTATGTGTGAGAAAAACAATATACATGCCGCTGACATGAAACGACCGTAATGTCGAAAGAATAATTGTACGTCAAGCTGGGACCAACCCTTTCGTGTATTTCTCCGAAACATAGAGATCCACGAGGATGAGCACGCGGATCGGCGCCAGAAGACATGCAGCAGTCACCTCTGATGACCCCCTAAAATCCAGTTGCCGAGCGCCTCTCCTACGAGAACATTGCTACCTCGGGGAGGAGGGGGGGGGTGTGTGTTCCTTTCAATCGCGCTTGTCACTCATTACACCCTCTGTGCTTGAAACAAAAGGAAGACTCGCGGTTTCTTAAAGAAGAAGAAGAAGAAGAGATAGAAGAGAAGTAAAAGAGAAGAAAAGCAGAAGAGTTAAAAAGCACTTTCCGCGTTTAGACATCTCGGAAGAAGCGAGAAAGAGAGAGAGAAAGAGGAAGAGACGAAGCTTAGAAAGTACGTCTGAAGCGGAGACCAGAGTATGCCTCTCGGTTTTAAACTAACCTATACTTTCCACCGCGACGAGGACGGACGGTGCGCAGCGGCCAAGGTCGGAGAGTGCGAAGAAAAGCGCGCGCGCGCACGCGAGGAAGAGCGAGAGGGAGAGAGAGAGACGAGAAGAGATTTCGTGGCGGACACTCGAGACGCTATCGATGACGCCAGTGCTCAGGAGACGCTAATGATGACGCAGATTCTCGGGAGACGCCGCGGACACACGGAGTCCGCCCGTTCGCACTGTCTGCACTCGCTCGCGGTGACGCGAAGGGAGCGAGGTGCAGAAGGTGCGAGCGGGAGTAACAGGCCCCGGAATCTAGAAGCTCTCTTTCTTTCTCTCTCTCTCTCTAATTCTTTCCCTCTGTTTCACGATCGCGAGGATCCTCTCCGGGGACTCTTCCACGCGGGTGGAAAAGTGGAGCGAGAAAGAAGCGGAGGCGATGCGCGTCACGTCGGAGGCGCGCGAAGGCGTACTTCAGAATTTGTTTATGCGAGAGGGGGAGGGGATGAGGGAGGAGGAAACGTCGTCGGGCGACATCCGGCACGGATGGCGAGACGCGGATCAGCCGCGACTGCGACCCCGGGCGCCGAGAGGGAGGGAAGGGGTGAGGAGGAGGCGGCCGGGGCGAGGCGAAGAGGGCACGAGGTGTCTGCACTTTTTTTTTTTTTTTTTAAATTGCACTCGCACGATTTTTCCTCCACCACAAGAATGAATCCTTCGGAGGAATCCGCGCTCTCTCGGGGAGGAAGAAAGGGGGCTGCGGAAGTCGACGGCGCGAAGATGCGTGGTGTGGCGTAACAAGGGCAGTACGCGGAGCAGTCGTCGCGACAGTAGAAAGAGAGAGAGAGAGAGAGAAGAGAGAAAGAAAGAGAAAGAGAAGGAAAAAGAAGGAAAG
This sequence comes from Tetramorium alpestre, assembly GCA_021460005.1. Lineage (NCBI taxonomy): Eukaryota > Metazoa > Arthropoda > Insecta > Hymenoptera > Formicidae > Tetramorium > Tetramorium alpestre. Next base: position 137,998 of record JAJVSH010000210.1, on the reverse strand, counting down.
CGAGAGAGAGAGAAAAGTTTACTTACTCAACTAAACGGCCACGTAGTGTCAGGTAGAGCCCGAGAGCATTCCAAGAGATCTGTCGCACGGATCCGCGACGGTCAGCGGCGGCCAACAACAGCAGCGACGGCGGTGACGGCGACGACGAAGATAACGATGACGACGTGGACGTAGACCAAGAGCACGAGTCTCGCGCGCACGAACGACAACGACGACGGCGACGAGGTAGCGACGACGGGCACGACGTGAGCGCCGAGTCGAGTCGAGCCGAATCGGTCTGCGCCTATGTTCAGAGCGCGGCTCACCGTACAGTGATACCGAGCGGACGAGATTGACGAGAACCGCGACGCATGGCACTCCCTTGAGGCCTCGCGCAACCCGTTCTCTCTCTCTCTCTTTTTCTTTCTCCCTCTACTTATTCCCCCGTCCCATTCGCTCTCTCTCTCTCTCCCTCACTCGATTCGCGCGGAGGAGGAGGAGGCACCTTTTTTTTTCCCTCTTTTAGCACCGTACCCGGCCCGACGTCCCGGCGGGATCCTCGACGCGTCCCGCGACACGCTCGCGAACGTCCGCACGCACGGCACCCCACGCACCCTCGCACCACTCCGGCCGGCGCGTTAACCTTAAGATATATTTGCGTATTTACCTGAGATGTTAAGCGACAGAAAGTCAAGAAAATGGCTGCCCTCGATGGCCACACCTCGATCCGTTGAGTGTGGCGGCGAATGGCCACAGTGGTGGGGACTGGGACTCCGGAGTCCGGGGACGAGCCGCGAGCGGCGACGACGGCAACTTCGGCTCGCTTTCAGGGACGTGTCGCGCGCGCGCGCGCGGCCCCGCGAAACTGCCTCGTCGCGTCCGTAAACTTGTTTGGACCGTGTACGAACCGTTGGTTTCGCGATACAACGTTGGGCTGATGTTACATTTGTCGTACGACGAATTTTTCAAGCGGGTTGATTGGCTGCAGGATAGAAACTTTCTAGAGACTCGAGAACGTTACTATTCTACAGCCAATCAACACGCTCGAAAAATTCATCGTACGAGTAAGTAATATCAATCCAGATAGGAAATTTTTATAATGAATGCACAATTATTATGCTTCTTTCCATTCGCACTTAGCAATAATTGTCGTAAGATTCTGCAAAACGCATATCTTTTGTGAAAAATGAATTTTATAATTATAAGTTGTAAATAATTGAGAAAATTGTGACGAATAATTACTTAAACAGTAAAAAATTACTTACTATTACTTGAATAATAATTGTATTAATAACAATTTTCTGCTGCAACGGTTTTTACAATAATTACAAAAATTAATTTTTGAAATGTATTCAGTAATAATTGTGCTAAGAGATGATTCACTTTAATATTACAATTATATAAGAATTTATTTTAGGCATCAATTTTTTAAAGATTGCTATATGTTACAATAATTAAATTTAGAATTAATGATTTTTAAAATTAGATTTAGACTTATTGCACAACATATTATATTACATACTACATTTTAAAATTAAAATGATGCTCAAATTTTTCTGCGTTCCTATCTGGGTGCGTTACTATTAATGTGCCTCTGACAATGTAACTCTCGATTGATCGATCAGAATTATGTTCTTATAAAAAAATTATTTTTCTAATTCTTAAAACTAGAGAAAAAATAAAAAAGTTAATTAAATCGAAGTTAAAGTTAATCCGCATTGATAGAAATGGATCAGATATGAATCAGATGTCGAGAAAAAAAATCTCATAAAAAATACAAAAGAATACACATGAGAAGAATATATTTTTCACGACGCGTGTTTCGTCCAAACCTTGCGTGAATCGTAAAAAAAAAAAAAACGCGGCGAGACGGCTTATCGGGAACCATTCGGAAATTCGGAGCCGCGTGACGCCCGCGTTTTCCGCACCTTGCCCCGGCCCTGCTCTCGAACGAATCGCGCGCCACCGGCGCGCCGCACGTCACGAACGACACGGACGGCTGTGGCCTTCCACTTTGCGCGCACTTCACGCTTCTCGGCTTCGTGCCGCCGCCACGCCGCTCGTAGGTGGACGGAAAGGGTTGAAAAACAATAAATAACGGCCGTTGTGTTTTAGAGAAACGAAAACGTGCTCGGCGCGATATTTCTTGCGTCTGCATTTCTCTTTCCTTTTTCAAATGCTTTGTTTCATGTAACAATGAGAATATTGTAACGGAAACGTCGGATTTCCGTAATAATTAAAAATAAAATAAAATTGCATATTACATTATAAAAAAAAAAAGATAGTTTTGCCGTTGCGATTTTATTATTATATACGCAATATTATATATACACAAAAAGCAAACTTTAAAAATGTCCTACATGTTGCAAGAGAAAAAAGGATTAGAAATTGCACGTAATTATATGGTAATATATATGGTAATCAGAAGATTAATATGTACATATATAGAAAATGCAGTGTCTACACTATCGCGATCGTTCGGAGATTTTTATTTACGATGAACTAATTTCACACTAGTGCGTGCACCGTGCCGTATGTGCCGGCGAGTGCGTGCGTGCACGTAGCATGTCATTAACCGGCTTATCGGCCGGATAAAATAAATACCGGCGTCAAGAATTCCCCTCCCCAATTGAAACGGTCTCGAGCGTCATACTTTTTTTCCTCCCCCTCTCCTCTCTTTCACGCAGAAATTCAAGGACGGGAATTTCCCGATGATGTCACTTGACCCTCGAAGCAGGATTTCAGCGAAACGAATTTCAGCATTTAATTTCTCAACTTCGTTTTTGTCACGAACAAGTTTTCGCCGACTTGACAGTCAGCTGACTCGAGAAGAGCCTATGAACGATTCGCATCTAGTGTTCGTATTACCAATCAACCGATATAACCGGCGTGCATGCCATCCGCACACGTGTATGTGTGTGTGTGTGTGTGTAGTCAAATATGAATGATGTCATCGCGTGACGCACGTGGAATTGGCTGGCGCTCGGCACGCCCGGCCGGCGGCTGGGAAATATTGCAATATATCTTAAATACATTTGTCACTTTATACTTAAAATCCACAAATGAATATCCTTTTCTTAAAATGATTAAAATTAATATAATTATATGTATATAAAATTTACTTCATACGACAATGAGCAATTGCTCGAATCGTCTCAATTCAAGAATAGATTGAATTAGCTGATCATTTTATATACATAAAAAGATATCTTATTAGTCAGAAATACAATTAGGTCCCGCGGAGTACGAGGAAGGCGGCCGCGTCTCATCCGCACGACAGAGTATCCCGATTGATTTATCAACGTACGACGAACGCTCGTTCTCGTCTTGCAGAGATATCGCCGATAAGAGCCGCGCGATATCGCGAGCTTCCTTTCTTCTTGCGGGTAGAAAGCGCACCGTGCAAGTTACACATGCGTGCGTTCCCGTTTAGTTAGTTCAGTTACAACGAAATCGTTCTCCTGAAAAAAGAAAAGAGAGAGAGAGAGAGGAGACAGCAGAAATATATGACTTTCGATCGGAGATTCTTCGATGATTTAAAAGTCAGAGACGAGGATGTTTATCGGAAGCTTTTTATTTGCTTGAGCCTCGATTTTTTTACTTCTTTGGTTTCCTTTTAATTGTCTATTAATGTTTCACAGAGTGTGTGGAAGTTTCTCAAATGATGGAAGATACAGCGAAATAATAGAAAAAAATATCCGAATATTCTCTTTTATGCGCTTTTTATTACAGTTTGTTTATTAGTAATTAGTAAGTTATTTTTACTCTCAATATGCAATGTAGGAACTCGCATACTCGAGAAACGGTGAGACTGTAAACCTGATATGCAAAAGTTCCTATTTGTGATTAGTCGGAGATTTCCATAATCATGTAATAATCATTTACAAAATATTGACAGAAATGTTCAATTTCGTACAATAGAACACGAGCAAAAATATTAAACAACGATTTGTAACTCGCTCTGACATCCGAGTTATTCATTCGAAACATGATAAACAATTGCGTACAATATACAAATTTGTCATTGTAATATAGCACATGACCTAGAAATAATGCCCTGGATGATACGATAAATTGCATAACGCTCAACGCGGCATTTAAAAAACACTTTGTCGTCAATCAGTTTTCTTTGCACGTACGCTATTAAAAATTGGGCAGAGAAGATGAAGAGAGGAAAGAGGCCCGATATTACACCAGTAATGACTAATTCTATAAAATGAATCCTACAGTATGCGTATCATCGCTGTAGATATGACGATAAAATTATCATTGAAGCTGTAAAGACTCGCTTTGCGGCGTTTTTAGAAAACGATACAATGTCCTGGTCTGTAACTACGAGTGAGAAATCAAGTTAGCTATGATGTCCATAAAGTTCATGTCCATTTATCACACAACCAGCTGTATTTTTAATTTTAATTTTGCTGCGGTGGTTCTGGATCGTTCGGATTGCCGCCCATTTGCCGTCTCAGCGACTCGATCAGCTCGGGGTTTGTGTTCTGCATCTGCTGCGCCAATTGTTGGCCCCTGGAACGCACACGATGTATAAATTACTTTACATGGATTACAGAATTATAAGAAAATTTATCAAACTTAAATTAATTATTCTATCAAACTTACGCTTCAATGAGCAAATCCATGCGACCACCCTCTTCCACATTGCCAGACATGAGATTACACATCATGTTCTGCATAGCCGGGTCGGACAACATTTGACGCGCCATATTCATCAGAGAGGGATTGCTTAGAAGGGCGCTCAGGTCCATGCCGGGCAGATTAGGCAGAGACGGATTAACACCTAACTGAGCCAATTTCTCCTCCGCCAATTGCAAATTGTTTCGATAGCTCTCGTTATCCGGCTCCATCGCTAAAGCCTTCTCGTAACTTTCCTTGGCTTCCTTATGCCTCTCCAAACTAGAATATGCTAAACCTAATCGACCGTACGCCTTGCTGTACGAGGGATCAATAGAGAGCGCCGTGTTACAATCTTTGATGGCTAAGGTGTGGTTACCAAGTTTGCTATGAACGGCGGCTCTATTACAATAATACACCGCATTACGACCATCTAATGTTATTGCCCTGCGAACAAACAAGCTCAAGCTTAAAAAAGGGAGGAACAATATTTCTGAAAATCAACAGAAAGAAAAATTATACAAATATAAGTACTTAGTATAATTGGCAAGGGCTTCGTGATGTTTCTCTTGTTTCATCAGCGTGTTGCCTTCGTTTTTCAATCTTTCCGCTTCAGCCTTCGCCTCCGGCGTAGCTTCCGGACCCAGAACCGGCGCAGCGTTCTCCACTACATTCTTGTAAATTTGATATAGATTTACATTCGCCGGAGCATCGGACGCTTGCACGTTATAAGCGCTCTCCAGACACTGAATCGCCACCTCCAAGCTCTCTCGCGAGTCGGCAGTTATATCGCCATCTTGCAGCTGGTCTGTCAGAAACTTGACAATCGACGCGACTAGTCCCTTGACAGCCATCAGGACTCTGTGGAAAATACTTCTGCAAGGAAAACATTCACATGTATATTAATATATTATTGGCATATTATTAATTATTCATTTTACAGAATGAGTCAGAAGGAGAGGATGTGTATAATTCATGATTATTAATACTTCTACAATTGTTTACATTTACATGTATGATAATATTGAATTATACATGTGTTACAACAAATGCTCAAAAATTGAACCGTGAGCGTCAATACTTAACAATTCTCATTCTAAGATGATGTGTTTTTCAAACAGTAAACAGTAAACAGTTGTATCGTTGACACTACTGAGAAAAATAAGTTTTTATATAAATAAACTTTTTACAAATCTATTCCCAAAAAGTATTCTTCTTCTCCTGACTTACCTTGTATGCCCTAGTTTACGCCAAACATGTTTAGTACGCGTCAAATAGTTCTTTCCTATGAAATGAATGTAGTCATTGGCTGATTTAGCTAAAACTTACTACTCGATGCGTACTAAATACTCATTCGGTATAAACTAGGCCTGTATCAACTATGCCGCATTATCCTACAATTAACAAATAAAACAACAATAAAAAAATAGAAATAAAACCACAATTGAGATAAGAAAGATTCGTCAAATTACATATTCCTTTTAATCAAATACCAGTGACTCGAAAAACTTGAGAACAACTTGGACGAAAGTCTCATCAACTCTATCATGATTAACTTATCAAATAACACTTGTATTACTCTACCAACACGGAATTGTGAATTTGTTGTATCGTTCAATATATGGAAAAAAGAATTAGATCAGAAGGAGCGAGTCACATTCTACTTTTCGCGAGACAATTCCGTTTCGAGCGAGGCGGAATTTAATTCCGCCAGTTAAATTAATGATCGAGTCAATCCAAGTCAGGTTAATCTAAATCTGGCCGAAGTCGCCGTGAACGTGGCAGGCGCTCGACTGTTGTCTATTGCGCTAATTCATCCTCGGTCGACCTAACCAAGAAAAACAATGTAACCAAAAGGACTCGCCGGACGCGCCCTCGGGTCGATTGACGCGAGCGAAAGGCGAAGGGCTTCTCGCCAAGGGCACGATCCCCGATACTTTCCTCGATGCTGCGGGTAAACTCTAGAACGTGTCACACGGGGGTTTCAGCTAAAGATGTATCGAGCCGCCGAGCACGTCCTCGTGGACGTCGACGCTTGTGACAGCTGACGCGAGGGGGAAATGTACACGGCGACGAGGACGACGTCGCACCGGGAGGTGAATCGCGTGGAAGTCGCACCTTTGTCTCGATCAACGGCCGACCTGGAGCAGCGTACGGATCAGCGAACGGAACACAGACGGAGGGGAGCCTCCGCTCGCGCGCACGTAGCGGTTTGAGCCTCGAACTTCGGGCCGTCGCGATGCCAGAGGCGGGCCGCGGTCGGCGGCCCCCGCGCGACGAGCGCGCTCGCCACCTTCGGCTGCCTTCGGATGGAAGAACGGGACAAATGTACCGTCTTCTGTCCTGTTCTCTGTGTATCGACATAGAGCATGGATTGCGCCATCCATGTGTAAAAATGGTCGATAAAATGAGTGAGATAGGATACGAAGACGGCCAATCTCTATCACTTTCTATTCAACGTAATCCCGTATGTTAGAAAGAGAGAGAGATTGGCCGTCTTCGCATCCTATCTCACTCAGTTTGTCGACCACATTGTGTACGTATGGATGACGCAGCCATGCTTTATGTCGATGGTGTATACATGTATGATTTTTTTCATTGCGCATTATTAATTAATGCCTAACTATGTACACCTAGTATAGACGAATATGATAAAATGAGATTGATAATGCTTTAAAGACAAAATCTTTGAGTGGTTTCCTGGTTTTTATTATATATTTATAAAGTAATACCCAGTAAACATCATTTATTGCAGCAACATTGCGACAATATTGTTACATTGCTGTGATGTTGCTGCAATGTTACAATATTGTCGCAATGTTGCTGCAATGAATGATGTTTACTGGATAAAAGTTAAATTTATGAAAAAGATTGTTTTTTTTAGTAGTTGCTACATGGTCAATATTGTAAAACAGTACAGAATATTATTGATTGTGTATGGGTTATATTGAAAATGCAATTATGTGAATTATACAAAAAAAGTTCCAAAAAAAATTAGGAAAAAATTTTAACAGCACAAAACTTGTAGTTATATTGCAGCAATGTTGCAACAAGATTACAATCTTGCAGCAATATAGCCGCAAGTTTTGTGCTGTATGGGAATGTGCAAAATTCGCACAATTTCTAATAATATTCTAATCTTGTATTGAACTGCAGCAATATTTCGCAATAAATGGTTGTATATGTACCTACATACAATATTTCACGAGTTGTATATGTTATATATGTAGGTATATATGTATATTAGAATTTGTTACATAAAATTAATAAACTATTAATATAATTTAATATTGTATAAAATATGAAAAATGTATTTATTAGCAAGATTATAATACAAGAAAATATTTGTATGTATTAATAATTCTTATGAATGATATTTTACGATAAGTAGATATTATCATGCAATTTTATTCGTAAATAACGCTTTCAACAACATTTCTTTGACATGCAAACAACAAGTACAATTCAACAAACGCATTAATTAATTATTATATTATTGCCATGATTAATTAATTAAATGCAATAATTAAATAATTAAAAATATTTAAAAAATAAGAATAAATAGTAGAATAATTAATCAATTGTCATCGCCGTGTTATAGTCTTGTTTAGTTATTTAAACGGCATGACTCTTCACATCGATTTGTATAATAAATACTGTAACATATAAATATTCATCAATATACGCAAATATTTACAAAATTCATTTATACGCCGATTCTTGATATTTGTCGCCTTAATGTGGACCCTGTTTGATGATCTGAAAAATTATATTTTTATTGTCTGTACCAACCAAAATATAATGGTAATTCATATAGTAGAATGGCATCATTGTTCGTAAGCCGTTTACGACGTGTTGCAGTTTCATCTGGAATTTCTGAAAATATAATTGCGATTACATGTTTATCCTAGAATTACTCATATTCATTGTATTCATCATATTCATAAGAAATTTTTTTCTCATGAGAAAAAAAGAGCGCGAGAGAGAGAGAGAGAGAGAGAGAGAGAGAGAAAGAGAGACGAATTGATGAAAGAAGCAAGAGAGAATTTCTTTTTGTTATTTTGTTATAAACAAAAGACGTAGAGAAAGATATAGTAAGTTTATCCCGGTAAGGGGATGATGACGCGTGGCTCTTACATATAATTTTCAACAGAAAGTCATAGAGGATCTTTATAAATCTAGGTGACATTACTAAAGTAGCCCTACTCGCTTATCTTATACTACTCACCCCAGCAAACATATATTCGTAAATATAGAACCGTCCACTCTGCGTCGTGACAATCACAAATGCATCGCTGTTGCCAAAATCTGCAGGAGAAAATAAGTTTATACGTTATTATGAATAAATGAAACACGAGTAAAGTCTTAATTGTTATAATAATTATAAATTAAAAATTGCAGAAATATAATATAAATGTAATGTGCTTTCTAATATATTAAATTATGTTACATTTTGATTTAATTATATCCTCACCATCAGTGTAGAAGCACTCGATCCCGTTAATCTGATGGATATGAAAAATGCTTTGATAATTGTAAAAGTTCTGAGACTTGGGGTCGTATTTATAAATGTTCACGGCATTTGTATCGGGATTGTCCAGCAAGATGAAATGATCCCTTCCCTGCGACAGACTCTTCACATAACGGCTTCTGCTTGCGAACGTCCTCAACTTTTCGAACTATATTCGAGGAAAGAAAACAATTTTTATTCTACAAGAAGACATAAAGTTAACTTTTGCATAAACTATTTTTTATTAACTTTTCTATTTTATATTTATATTATTTTTATGATATATTTTACACCTTCTATTGCCTCATTCAGGCGAGATGACTTCTCTTATATACATATATCTGTGATGCGCACAGGTTGATTAAATTATACACAGATATATGTATATGACCTACAATTTAATGCCGATTCCGTACGGCAAATTTTTAGAGAAGTTGTCTTGGCAAGAAGTACTCTCGGTGATTTGCTATTGCCTTCCGAGAGGAAACAAGCATATTGAAAACTTCTCTGAAGATTTGCCGGGAATTGAACCCGGTATCCTCCCAGATAGGAACATATGCAGAAAAATTTTAGCATCATTTTAATTATTTAGATATAATGTATAATATAATATATTATGAAATAAGTCTAAATCTAATTTTTAAAATCATTAATTCTAAATTTAATTATTGTAACATATATCAATGTTTCAAAAATTGATGCCTATAAAATAAATTCTTATATGTATAATTGTAATATTAGAGCAAATCATCTTAGCACAATTATTACGGAATACATTTCAGAAATTAATTTTCTAATTGTTGTGAAAACCGTTACAGAATAAAATTGTACAATTATTATTCAAGCAATAGCAAATAATTTTTTGTTATTTTTATTTTTTAAGTAATTTTCCTTCATAATTTTCTCAATATTTACAACTTATAATTGTAAAATTCTTTTTTAGCAAAAATATTTTGCAGAATCACATCATATGACAATTATTGCGAAATATGACTAAAAAGAAGCAATAATTGTGCATTTATTACAAAAGTTTCCTATCTAGTTTCAATATAGTAGATCAATGCACTGTCGGCTAAACCATACTCGCCCCGTTTACATAACAACATTTATACATATATATTTATATTTACATTATATATTTACATAAATTAACTTTTTGTTTTTACAAAGGGCTCGTTCTTGATTACCTAATTATAAGTAATTGCCGTACCTTTTGTATTGTAGGATTGAATCTGTATAATGAAGACTCCAAGGACTCGCCGAAACAGCCGATGACAAGAAATATTTGGTGATCATCGATTTTGAAGACCTGGATGGCCCAAGCACCGTCCGTCGGAATTTCCTGGACCAACGTTGCGTTTCTCATCATATGCACTCTATAAAGCAAGGAATTTGTGCGATGTGTTGCGCGTATTTTGTCATAATATATCGCCAGAATTATATACACACTGCCTGTAAATGAAACGTTTACATTAATCCCTGGAAACTCATTATAAACTTTCCATTATAATTTTAATGACAGATTCTCCAACGTGCCGCGCATACCATCGTGATTAAAAATCTTGGCGTCTTTCAAGTATCCTCCTATCTTGTGAAAAACGTTTTCGTGATTCGTTTTAAGATTTTCCGACGTTATCAAGGAAAACGTTGTATACTCCAGTTTGGTTCCCGTCGAGGTACATTCCTTGCTGCTTGAGACGGCGTTCGTTATCACGTTCACGCCGAACATTTTGCCCGGATCGTGAAAATTTTTCACGATCTCTCCGGGATTCACTTGCCACTTTCGCGTAGTTCTGTTTCCATTATCGAACTCAACGAGTTCAACCACAGACTGATACATACACGAACAGTTGTCTGGTAGCCCGCAAAATCTCCCGGGCTGCTCGCTGTACTGATTCAATCTGATCTTGTTCTCATCGAACTGCACGATATCGATCTTACTGACATTGGTCCCAGGTATCTCCAGATTCTCTTCCTCCTCTAGATAGAAAAAGACGTTGCGCAAAGCCTCGGACATGTGTGAGCTATGTTCGATGTTCTGCTCGATTGTTCTCCAATATTCTTCCACGATTTCAGAAGTTTTATTGATTTTTTCTTTGGCATGGCTGACGACAGAACGCAGGTCCACGTCGTTCACTAAACCGAAAGTACTAATATTTTGGATTCGAATGTCCGCCTTGAAAATCTGATGAAAGAGAGAAATAAAGAAATGCGAGTTGTACACGTAATAAAAATTTTTAAAGAAAAGTTTTTTCGTATTTATATTCATAAATATTACTTTTTAAATGTCTAACTTAAAACGCTTTGATAATTAAATATATCAAAATTAGTTTGAATATTTTGTATTTGCGTTTTTTTTTGTATTTGCGTCAAATTACAAATTGNCTCGAATTGAATTGAATTATATAATTTTGTAATATCTTCTAGTTTTGCAGATTTGTTTTCTATCTAATAAAATTTTAGAAGTCCTTTTAATATTGTACTAACGAGATCACCAAAAATGTTGACGTCTTCATGAACATTTTGTACACTGTCGTTATATTCTTTCATTATATCGATATTGTTAATTCGTGGAGCAATAACGTCTCCGTCGATTATCAAATCCTCCTTGAAAGTTTTTACGCCATTTATCACTTGTACCTCATCAACATCGTTTAACACAAAATCAGATGGGCTGATTCCATTAATTTTTTCTATATCCGCATTGCCTAAAACATAACAAATAAGAAAATGTGTATTAAGTTCTTTCTTCGTACAATGAAAGAAAAATATAGTTACTTTTGGACCCATAATTTTACAATATTTCTAATGATAATTATGGTTAACAAAATAATGCATATAGTTAAGTTAATCATATTTATTGTTAGAAATATTGTAAAATTATGATTGGGTCCAAAAGTAACCATATTTTTGTATATATTTAAATATTTACTATCAAAATTCTCATCTTTTTCTCTTAAAAGTGATGAAAACAATTTTATTACAAGATCTTGGAGTTAAATTAATTATATTAATAAATTCTGTAAAAGTTTTCTCGATATTCATATTTTTTAAATTAAAAAAGACACAAAAATAAGTACCGTCAAATTTTAACTTCACATGATTATAATTCAGATAACTTTTAATTTATTCAATCGCTAATCCCGTTTACCTGTTACCGTAACGATACCGCTGAATCTCACGTCACATGAGATATCGTGATTGTCTGTGAGAGTGACACGTTCCTTAACAAACTTGTCGAAGTCTACCCCGTCCAGATATTCCAAGTACACATTATCCCGCACCTCGAGCGCCTCGAAAAAGATGTTGTTTGGCAGAACGTCGGTAGAACGGACCGCAGCGTTGACGGACGCGTTAACGTCGGCATCGTTCACGTACAGTTTCTCGACCGTGACACTCTTGAGGAATGTCAACGGACCAACGATCGTGTCGTCGCGATTCTGCCTGACGACAGAATCATTGAACTCGAGAATATTGACGTCGTTGATCTTGGAAATGCCCAGATCGCCATTTACTATCAAGTTGTCCGCGATAAAGTCTTCCTCGAAGATCTTCGTTCCACTAATCTCGACGCGTTCTCCGTAATCAAGTACAGCGTCCGTTATTACATGTCGAATTTGCTCGATATCTTTGTAACTACCGTTGACCGCCCATGCACGAACGTCCTTTGCAAAGGTCACTTTTCCTGTGATAATTTGATCCTTATCTTTGGTCACGGCGTTATTTAGCAGATAAGAAATGGAGGCAGGACTGGTCGAAGGCGTGTCCCAGGAAATATTTTCGGACACCTCCAAGAGATCGATATTTTTTGCCGGAATGTATAATAAGCTGTCGTATAACTGTAAAATAAATATGATAAATAAATTAAATAAATCGTCAAAAAAAATAATAGTAAAGAAATTATTTTTTAGAAAAAGTTTTGAATGAAAGATCGATAAGATTGAATAAGCCAGTGATATCGCACCAAAGGTAATGAAGCAAAGCGATTAATCGATTTCTAAAAATATAGTTTTAAATACAATTTTTAAGAAATGTAAAGACATTTTAAAAAATTTTTAAATATTTTCAAATAATTTTTGTGGTACATTTACACAAATAAATGCAGCAATTCATAAAAGCTTATTAAGTAATTGTTATTCAATTACAAAGATTACTTAAAAAGTATTGCCTCACATTTTTTAGTTAATAATAAAGATAGAAAAGTGAAATTTTACATGCTACAAATTTGAAGTTTTCCATTTTTGTATATCCAAAATTGCATAACATTTCGATGAATAGCACAGTTGTAATAAATTATTAAAATGATGTTTACGACTCGCGTTGTAAACAAGCTGTAATTCAATTCTTGATTGTGAAGAATTTAATTACACAGCTCGTTGTTTGTAACATAAGTCATAAACAGATACTATTTTAACAATTAATTACAACTGTACTATCTATCGAAAAAAACTGCAATTTTATACACAAACACAGAAAACTTCAAATTTATAATATGTATAAAATTTCACTTTTTTATTTTTATTATTGGCTGAGAAAAAAATGTGAGGCATTATAACTTTTTGAGCAATTCTCGTATAATCCCAAGCACACAATATTATAGCGACATTGTCGCAATATTGCTGCAATATTTTGTTTGTTGTCGCAATATTGCTGCAATATTTTGTTTGTTGAAAATTAAATAGAAAACCTAAGCAATAATTATTCAATTTTCTATTCAATTTTAAATATATTTAAAGACCAACTCAACAAGAGAGAATCGCAAATATCAATCTACGACAATCGACAGTCAATGTGCAAGCCAATTTAAAATCTTTGTTTTTACCTCGCTTACAGTGCGTCCGTTCATCTTTGGAACAATCACATCGCCTTCGACAAACAAATCAGAAAACGTTACGTTGCCCGTGATTGTTAAAGGCTCGTCTATCCACATTAGCTGCGAAGCGTCCCGTTCGTTAATGACATCCATCGTGGCGTTGTCGGAGGTGACAACGTGAGCGAAAAAGGATCCTGTTATCGTTTGTTCCTTCGACTTCGAGAGAACGTTAGCAACGAAATCGTCAAAGTTCTGTCCATAGAGAGTCTCCAGTGTTATATTCTGTACGACCAAGTGCTCGATGCTCCTCTCCGACATTACGATGTCGCTTCGCGATAGTTTTTCCAAAAAGCTCTCGGTCGATTCCTCGCCGACTTGGTCGACCATCAGGTTCCCCACCGTCAAGTCACCGTCAATGACAATCTTGCTCAGATCGGAATTCATTAGATCGTTCAAGCGCGTCAGATTCATCTCGATCCCGTTCAATCTCTCCACCTCCAGATTTCGTACGTGGAACTCTGGTAGCTTCAGGAACGCCAGCTGATGATCGTCGTCGATGCGAAGTCCGTTCTCGAAGAGAACCTCGCGATGATTCAGAAGACGAACATCCAAATTATCGACGAGCACGCGGCGTGCTTGAACAGCCGGGAATTCCATGGTTCCTGAGAAATTCAGCCGACTCTCGTTCATGATGTCGTCCACGCTGACGCTGTTGAAAGTCAGAGCGATGATATCCTTCGCTCGGAGAGTCCGCACGTGCAGCTTTTCTCGGATCGTCAGTACATTTGGTTCAACCTTGAAGAAACTGTCGTTGGGGCTGTTCTCACGGAGGAACTGATCGACGTGGAAGTCCTCGAAGCGCAGATTGGCAAAGTCGCTCGGAATCTCCTCCATCGTGGTGTACAGAAAGTCGCTCTCCGCGAAACCGTTGAGGTACTTCGTATTGAGTTGGTCGATAGTGATGCCAGCTTCCAGAGTGATCCCTTCGATGATCGTCTGATCCGTGGATTTTGTCCAGTATCGTTCGAACATGTCGCTCACGTTTACCGGGGTATCTTCCACAAAGAGCGTCGCTGCGTTTTCGACCTTGATGTTCTCAACGTGCAGATCACCCAATATCGTGACATCTTGGTAAACTTGGATCCACTTGTCAGGTATTTTTATTATAGACTCGTTCGTGTCGATCACGAAATTCTCGGTGACGTGAAGGTTCGCCAGTTTTAATTTGCCTTTAATGACACAAGAGAAACTGAATAATTAATGATTGAATATAATATTATATTGAATATCAATATTTAATTGTGAAAGAAAAATTTGTGAAATTGAGAAAAGTTTATTAATTAATAGTCTAATTATTTTAACCTATTTTATTTTATTGAATTAAATCTTTCTTGAATTATACTATTAGTGTTATTATATTTATAATATATTAATAGTTAGTCGAGTAATACAAGAGAGAGAGAGAGTGAATGTTGAATATAATATTATATTGGATACCAGTACTTTTAATTATAAAAAAAATTTTTTTGAGATTGGGAAAAGTTTATTCATTAATAATACAATTATTATAACGCATATATTTAGAGTATTTTACTAAATTAAATTTTTCTTGTATTATTAGTACTGTTATATTTATAATATATTAATAGTTATAGTTCAATTAGTTCAGTAATACAAGAGAAATTAAATGTTGAATATAATATTATATTGGATACCAATACTTAATCGTGAAAAAAAAATTTTGGAGATTCGGAAAAGTTTATTAATTAATGGTATAATTATTATAACGTATATTTTTACGAGTATTTTACAGAATTAAAGCTTTCTTATATTATATTATTAGTATTAGTATTAGTATTAGTATTATATTATTAGTATTATTATATTCATAATATATTAATAGTTAATTAGTTAGTTCAGTGACACAAGAGAAATTAAAATGTTGAATATAATATTGAATACCAGTATTTAATCATAAAAGAAAAAATTTTTGAGATTGGAAAAAGTTTATCAATTAATGATCTAATTATTATAACGATTATTTTATTGAATTAAATTTTTCTTGTACTATGTTATTAGTTTGATTATATTTATAATATATTAATCATTATATTTTTTTGATCAATCATTAATTATTAAAATCATAATCGCTATAAATAAATATTAAGAAAACTAGTTAATGAGTTACCTTTAATAACGTTCTCGCGAGACTTTCGCGCAGCTTCCTCAACTGGCACTCCATTAACCCTTTCCGCATACAAATTTTCAATGTATAACGTCCCTGCATAGAAATCGTCGAAACTCTGATTTGTTGCCGTTGTCATGAGTTTATCGACAGAAACGCCGTTTACCCTCTCTGTCGTAAGATTCAAAATTTGCAGGGAGTTCGTATACGTAATTGTACCTGCGATAAAATAAAAAATGAAATTGTAATCAGTTGCTATAAAACCTGCTAAATGTATTCCTCGATTTTTGCACAGTTAAGACGATTAAGAACAAACTGTTATATTTGACAACCTTTGATTTTCTGAGTACGGTTAATGATGAACAGATCATCGATCAATTGATCAAAGATTGTCCCGTTCAGGCTTTTGATCTTTAGTTTCGGTATTGTCAAATTGGAATGCAATATAACGGTGTCGTTTGTATACTCGACGGGGCTATTTGCAATAGCAGACGCAATTCCCTCGTCGTTTCGTAACGTCCAATCTGCAAAGACACAATTTTTATAAATCGACATGCATACACAAAAAAAATTTGCTATATCGAAGAAATATTTATTTAGTCCAAATAAATTGTTTTTTTCAATATTTGCAAGAAAATTATGTTTTATTTTAAAATATTGTATCTATTAATATTAAAGAAATATTTAATTATNCGTTGAGACTGCCTTTGAATTCCCGTGGAACTCGGTGGCGCATTGTCATACGTTTTCAAGTGTGTGAGCGTACGGTGCACCAGCGGAGAGTCGATTTACGCTTTCTCGGATGGATACATACAATGTTTTTTGATATTATTATATTTATTATTTATTTTAATTTAAATTCTTATTTAAAGTAAGAAAAATATTTATTTAAAATACAATTTTAATATTAAGAAAAGTAATTTTTTTAATAAAGAAAATAGATTACTAATATTTAAAAAATATTAGTTAAAATTAAAATTTTCATGTTTTAACATGAAAATTTTTATTTACAATTACACAATTGTGTAATAAGTTAACTTATTTATTAAACAATTAATTTAATAAATAAATTAACTTATTTATTAAAATAAAGATAATAATAAGCAAATAAAAGAATTTACTTGCTTTTAGTAATTTTTTTTAGTATAGAAAGATTGCATCATAGAAACTGCCTCAATCAATCCTATCGAAGAAACTTACATTCGGGCGTTATTCCACAGAGAGATTCAACTTCGAGATCGTGTATAATGACATTTCCCGCACGTAATGGATGCGTAAAGTATTGTTCATCCTCCGTGAGAATCATCTTCTCTGATCGCACATCCACGTCGTTCACAAAATCCACGCGCATCTGGTCGATCTCCAACTCTTCCAGATGTATATCGTTGGCTATGATCTTTTTCTTCAACTCTTCCATGTCCGTAATTATCCTTGTCTCTTGCTGCCACATCGACTGACTTGCCTGAACGACGTCGTGGACATTGCGATCGAGCTCGTCCAGAGCTTCCGCAATTTGATGAGATGGCAGGATGTCTTCCGCAGTCACGATCTCTATGCTGTCTACCGTGCCGGACAGTAAGGTCAAATTGTCGAAGTCCATCGGTTCTGAAATCGTCAAATTCTTTGCAGACGGTAGAAGAAACTTCCAGGAAGCCTCAGCTTCTTTTAGGGCCGGCATTCTCGCTTGTACTGTTTCGATCAGGTCCGATAAGCAGTTTCTTATTGCTTCGGTATCCCCCACGCTGTTATCTGAAACAGAAATTCTAAACTTTTCGAATCGCCAGACTTGATACATTCATAACGATATAAAAAGGAAACTTGAATATTCCGTTTAACACATATATACTCGATAAATACAAAAAAATTAATAAGATATAATAATAAAAATTGAAATGTCTTGTAGAAATCGCTTTCTATCCAGATAGAAAATTTTTGTAATAAATGTACAATTATTGCTTCTTTCTATTCGCAACATTTCGCAATAATTGTTATAAGGATTCTGCAAAACGCATATATTTTACTAAAAAAAGAATTTAAAAATTATAAGTTGTAAATATTGAAAAAATTATGAAGGGAAATTACTTCTATCTGGATATATATTCGAATCGCCAGACTTGATATACTCATAACGATATGAAAAGGAAACTTGAATATTTCGTTTAACACATATGTACTCGATAAATACAAAAAAATTAATAAGATAATAAAAATTGAAATGTAGAAATCGCTTTCTATTCGATATATTCTACAGAAAATTTTAAAAAGTATAAAAAATATGATAATAATAGAGAAAATAATGTGTACGCTTTTTTTACAATGGTTGCTCTTTCGAGTGAAAAAGTAATCAGTAATAATTATTTACCCACTGATACCGAAGTCATCTCAGCTTCCCATTGTTCCACCCAGTACACGTCCTTTTCTACAAGGACCAACGTTACATTCATCGTACGTTTGTTCAGCGAGATAGTCATATCGATTATCTTCTGATTATCCTTAAAGTGTTTAACGTCCTCGCACTTCCAATCGGACGTACTGTGAAATTTGTACAACTGGACAGTGTTCTGTAAATAATCACGTGTCGCATTATTACCATTCTTTTGTTTCAAGTTTTTATTTATTTTAATATCGATTTTACACTCACATCGTGCGCCACAACCACAAAAGTATCGCCATCCATGTTAAAAATATTTATCAGGCTATGCGGTGCGATATCAGGCAGACTGAACCAATCCAGCAATTCACTCCCTGGAACAATACATTCCAGACAAGGTTTCATTTGAAAGAGAGAGGAAATGAGAAAAACAATTCTATCGAATGCACCAACCGTCCCAGCAGAGCACATTGCTCGGTCCTAAGTCATTTATTATCAGGATGAAGTTGATGTCGCCGTGGACGTAGTGATGCACCGAGGTCGGACGCGCGTTGGACAAGACCTGTATTTTCTCGATGTTTCCGTCCTTGAACTCGTACACCTCGGAACCGATCCACGGGTTCTCCAAGTCGTTCTGGGCGAACACGATGATCGTCGATCGCTGATGCTCGAACGCAGTGATCGATGTCGCGCCGATCATCATCACCTGGGTGACGACGTCCATGTATGTGCCGCTCCATCGGTAGATTCTGCAATTCGATGGAACCGCGAGATATAAAAATTGAAAAAAAAAATTATTTACTGCATTTTTATTTCTATTTTAAGGATGAGATGTCTATTTCAGGACGAGACACAACGAAATATTTGTCTAAAGTTATATGTCTCTGTGTCTCAAGAATAAGCTTGTAAGACTCACACGGACGGTACGAGATATTTGTCGGCGTTATTGGCGACGATCAGATAGAGTTGATCGGCCTGTATGAAAAATTTCGCGTCTATGGGAATGCCTCTGTATCCTATGGTGTGGCGGAATCGCAGTGGATGATTCGATCTTGTCGTGTAAAGACTGCAGAGACCGGGCTCGTAACATATTAACAGGTAGCTGGTGTCCTTCCATACGATGTTCTGATATCGCAATCAAGCAACTTGTTTATATTGTGTACGTACAATAGATTGTAAATAAAAACAAATGTATTAAAAACGCGTAAAAAGCGTTATAAAGGTATTTAAAATATAAAAAAATATTTATATTACATAATATTTTATAACATAGATTACATTTATATCATTAATATCCATTTCTATTTAGATTAACTTTAATCTCGATTTAATTTACTTTTTATCTCTTTCTAGTTCCAAGAATTAGAAAAGGATAAAAAATAAGTTAAACTAATTGTGAGATTAAAGTTAATCTGCGTTGGTAAAAATGGACATAAGCAGGTTTAACATGTATATAGTTTCAGAAAGGATCAATGAGAGATTTGATTCTGCTTTCCACTCAGCAAACAGAGAATATTGTTGCAATATTGCTATAATGTTCTGTGTTGGCAGGGTAAAAGATTGGAGGAGGCGAGCCTTTCATTGATCCTTTCTGGAAATATGGATATTATTAAATTCTATTAATGATGACATGTAAATGTAATTATAATATAATAAAAAAATTTATAAAGTGCTTTTTTATCAGAGTTATTTTTTGCGTGAAACTTTTGAAGATCGGGATTGATACTGATGTCATTAAAGAAGTGATTTATACCCTAACAAACATAACGGTCTCCTCTTTGATCCAATAAACTGGGCGCAACACGTCATAGGTCTCATTCCAGGGAGTCGCGTTGGAAGAGAATGCCATCACGTGATTGCCATCAAGGATAAACACCCCGTCGAGCATATCTATGGTAAAGGGCTGATAATTGCTCGTTATAGGTATCCGCCATGATCTGTTCCAGTGTACTCTATATGATTTTTCTTGCACTGCAAACGAAACGCTTTGCTATCATATTTCTCAATTAAAGGAACAATTATTTCTATCCGCTCTAGAACATATCGTTACCCAGTAAACACCAATTAGCAGTAAGACCTTGCGCACAATAGAGAAAATATTAGGAATAGGAATAAATATTAAAACCTTGCCCAGGTCGCTAGAAACTCGGTTCGAGATCTTAGATTAAATTCTAGCAACGTGAACACAAGGTTTTACGTTTAACATTCATTCCCCTTTCTAATATTTTTTTCTATTGCGCGCAGGGCCTAATAATTGCATCAGTATTATAACTTCCTACAATATAATATAGTCTTCCTAGGCAATATAAATGTATGTTATAACAATTACTTTATCGAGTAGGAAATTATAATATTGATGCAACGTAACTATAGTTAGTTTGTGTTTAGTTTCAGTGAGTAAAAACTGAGTTATGTATTTAATCGGTATGAAAAAAGAAATGGAAAATATCTAACTCTTAGCACGATCAAAGTTCGCAAAGATATTTTCGTGAAAATAAAAGAAGGAAGCTATATATTTGTCGTTGAAATAAACTTACCCGGCGAAGTCTCTTGGATGTGAATCTTAATCAATTCTATCTTGGATTGTCGCAGTTTTTCATCCAGATATTCGTCCAGATCTGTCGCGTGCGCGGCAAGTAATTGTAGAAAGACACAACTTGCCAGCTGCAATAGACGAATCACGTTTTAACGGCAATTCTTTTGCACGTGTACACATCGAAGGAAGAAAATAACAGTACTCACGAGTAGAAAGAAGTATTTCATGGTTGTGTGATTTCGATTACGGATGCCCTGCGCGCCGTACCGAATCCGTCCACGGCGAGGGCCGTCCGAACATTGAGAAATTTTCGAAAACAGACCTCTTGATATTCGGATGACCTTCTTAATGCCTCGCGCATACAACAGGACGTAGGCATGAAGGTGGGAAGTGTAAATAGATGATCAATAGAATCAATATTATGAAGCACAAGGTATAAATATGAATGTATTCCCACTTTAAATTTAACAACACGCGAAAACGAGATAGAAGATAACACACGTGCTACATACAGAAAATGTGCCGTACCGAGACCGAAGTGAATTAACAGATATAACATATAACAAATATAAAATAGACGAGCATTCGTTGCAAAACGCGTAAGGATCTTTCTTGAAAGGAGCATAAAAGATTTTTAAAAAATATCTCTCGCCCATAAAATTGAAGTCAAAATTAAACAATGAAAAGTATCATGCTTCAATTGATTTATTTATTGTACAGCCATTTACAGCCATTTCTATTACATTTTTTCATCTCTTGCGCTCGTTATTAGAATAATAATAAGTATAACACCTCACGTTTCGAATTTCAAACTAATGAAAGGAACGAAAATTGCGAATGAAAAGTGTAACTCATGCAAACTCAGCAAGGATTGGATTCTCTGCATTCGAACTCGTATTCGACTGAAACAAAACAAACAAAATAAATCATCCGCTCTCTTTCATACTTCATACTTTAATCAGCCAGAAACACATAAATTTGAAAAAAAACTCGCGATGAGTCGTAAAGAAATATTATTTTCCAATTTCATATCATAATTCAAAGGCAATTTGAATTTTTCTTTTACATTTCTTTTCTTATACTTCTTGCGCTTATTGTTAGAATAATAATAGATATCTCTCCTTAGGTTTCGGATTTCAAATTAATAAAAAAAAAAAAAGAAAGATCACACATAAGAATAAAAAGTAATGTAGGTAATTATAGCAAACACAAAACAAAAAAATCGTGTAAAACTCAGCAAGATTCTATCAGAATCTCTGCATTCAACTAAAACGAAACAAGCAAGATAAATTATTCGTTCCCTTGAACCTCGATGCTTCATGCTTTTACTATTTAACCAGCTAGAGACACATAAATTTAATGAAAAGAAACTCGCGATGAGTGTCGTAAAGAATGCTATTTTTCAATTTCAAATCATGATTCAAAGGCAATTTGAATGTTTCTTTTATATTTTTTTCACGTCTTGCGCTTATTGTTAGAATAATAGCAGATACATTTTCTTATATTTCGGATTACAAACTACGATAAAAAGAAAAAAAGATCATATGAAAATAAAGTGATATAATTGTAAGAAACAAGGCAAAAAACTCGTATAAAACAAGTTCTTTATTTATTAAATACTCTCGATTCGAATCTGCATTCGATCGAAACAAACAAGATAAATCATTTGCTCTTTCGAGCTTCCATGCTTCATGCTTTTAGTATTTAATCAATCGGTATTCATAAATTACATAATATAAATTCAATGAAAAAAATAATCGTAATAAGTATCATAAGGGTGCCTTTTCATGCAGAGAATTTTTGGCTGCGATTTTTAGCGAATAGCGAATAATTCACCGTAAAGTAGTGAATTTAGAATTACTCGTCGCGAATAAGCAAATAATATGTATATAGCGAGCGTCATATCATAGACATCTGTTGTGTTTAAAAAATAATTAAATGTTATTTGCATGTTATAATATAGAGCTCTTAAATATTATTAAATGATTTTACATAAATTAATGAAATCATTAATAAGTAAGAAAAAATCTGTTTAATATATCTGTTAAATATAATGGAAGAGTATAAATATTTTTTGCTTTAATGTTTTTATATTTTTATATTTTATTCATTAGTGTTCATTATGTTAAAATACATTCTATGGTTTGTGTTACATTTAAGATTAGAATTTTTAATAGCTAAATTAGCAAAAACGTTTTTAAAATAGATAAGCATGCAAAGTACTTATAAAATTGATGACTTATGTTTGTTGAATCCATTTTCGAAATAAATAATGTTGCAATTTTGTCATAGCTTGATTTGAAAATTCGCTAAAAGCTGAAAAAATCCAGCGAACAGCGTTTATTTGCTGGCGAACTGTGAATGACCACGTGACCTCTATTCGCGGCGATTTTCTCGCTACAATTGGCACCTTAAGAGATACCATGTTCCAATTTCAAATCATTCTTTTTACGTCTTGCGCTTACTGTTAGAATAATAATAGATACATACATCTCCTTATGTTTCGGATTTCAAACAAATGAAAAGAAAGATTATAAGGATAAAAAGTGATATAATTGCAAAAAAAAACAAATAAACAATAGGCAAAAAATTCGTGTAAAACTCAATAAGAGTTCTTATCTATTTATTAGATACTTCGATTAGAATCTGCATTCGATTGAAACGAAACAAGTGAAATAAATCATTCATTCTTTCGAGTTTCCATACTTCATACTTTTAGCATTTAATTAATCGGTATTATGAAATTATAAAATATAAATTTAATGAAAAAAATGACCGCGGTAAGCGTCATAAGAGATACCATGTTACAATTTCAAATCATAATTCAGAGACAATTTGAATGTTTCTTTTACATTTCTTTTTACTTCTTGCGCTTACTATTAGAATAATATCTATATAACAGATACATCTCTTCATGTTTCGTATTTCAAACTAATAAAAAGAAAGAAAGATCATAAGGATAAAAAGTAATGTAATTGCAAAAAAAACAAACAATAAGGCGAAAAATTCGTGTAAAGCTCGGCAAGAGTTCTTTATTTATTAAATATTTAAATTTGCATAATATTTGAATTTTCGATTGAAATGAAACAAATGAAATAAATCATTCGTTTTTTCGAGCTTCCATGCTTCATGCTTTTAGCATTTAATCAATCGGTATTCATAAATTACATAATATAAATTCGACGAGAAAAATAATTGCGATAAGAGTGTCATAAGAGATGTCATGTTCCAATTTCAAATCATAATTCAAAGACAATTCAAATTTCCGCGCTTGCGCCGGAGGAACGGCGCGGCGCAGCCGCGGCGCCCATTGGCCCGGCGGCGAGCGGCATCGCGGCGATCGCGCGGCCCCATTGGCCGCGCGATCGGCGCGACGCGCCGAGTCGACGAATGGCGACGGGCGGGCGCGGTCTCGATCGGCGGGGCGGCCGCACTCTCCTCGACTCGTCGCCTGCGCCTCGGACCACTGTGCCGCCGTACAAGCGCGCGCCACCGTGTTCCGTTAAGCGAAGCGAAGAAACGGGAACCAGTCGAACGGCTCGTCACTCTGGGAGGCCGGTCTCCTTTCTCGGACCATTCCCGCGGGCCGCCGTCCACGCCGCGAGTCATCCCGCTTACGTTCTCGTCCGATTCCGCTCGAGGACGAGCGAGGCGCCGAAGGGTTCCCGGTACGCCGGTCGCGCCGGGAAACGCGACGCCGTCGCCGCCGCGAGAACGCGGCCGCGCAGCTGCGTGTGCGAGCGAGAGCACGCGCGCGCGAGCGCGTGCGCACGCGAGTGAGTGAGTGTGTGAGCTCCGAGATCGTCGGGTGCGCTCGCGTCCGCGTGCGGGCGGTTCCCACACGACGTCGTCCGTGTGCAACAAGTGTCAGGAGGCGGTGGCGGTAGTGTTGGTAGCGGAACGTTGAAACGGCGCGGCGGTTGGCAGGAGGATCGACAACATCGTCGTCGTCGTCGTCGTCGTCGTCATCGCCGTCACGACGACGTCGTGCTGAGAGGAGACCGTGAGTGGCGAGGGCGCGGGGATGGGCTGCGCCGTGAGCACCACCGGCGAGAAGGAGGCCGCCGAGCGGTCCAAGAAGATCGACAAGGACCTCCGCGCGGATGGCGAGCGCGCCGCCAGCGAGGTCAAGCTCCTGCTGCTCGGTAAATGCCCGCCTCATTGGCTGCCGACCGTTGTTCCCCGGCTAAGAAACTTTGCGCGAGCGCGA
This sequence comes from Tetramorium alpestre, assembly GCA_021460005.1. Lineage (NCBI taxonomy): Eukaryota > Metazoa > Arthropoda > Insecta > Hymenoptera > Formicidae > Tetramorium > Tetramorium alpestre. The sequence continues at coordinate 112,765 of JAJVSH010000210.1, read as the reverse complement.
AGCATCGGAGTATCGGACCGAGGACTTCCGGGCGAATTTGCATCCCCTGCGCGCCGATCTCTCCGTCCCTCCCTCCTCCTCGTCTCTTGGCTCGCCTCGCACGACGCTCCCGAAGGTTCCCGAAGGAGCCCGCGATCTGTGAAATCACACGCATCACGCCTCCTTCCTGTCCCATGAATCGCAAATGTGCCTCGCCGTTGGGAAGAAACGCTACTAGGAGGAGAATGATTATTAGATCCTATCTAGCGTTTGATCCTCGCTCGCCCAGTATAGCGCAGTATATTCTTTTTGCCTACTGCTCCGAAGAAAATAATCATAACACGAGATATGACTTCAGATATAGCCCCCCGTATCAATCCCCATATCGTGTTATCAGTCGTAATCAAAAGGAGTCGGGTGAGATTACATTACGCTCTGCTTGCTTTCAATTCGTCTTGTGCCTCGTGAGACATTTTCCTCTTTCTCCTTCCAGACTCCCGGAGAGAGACCGTCGGAGTACGCATCACCTTTCCCAAGGATCAAAACGCGAGAATCCAAGACGGAGCCCGAACTCTTCCTAGCGATTTCCCTTCCTACAGTCCTACGAATCGAGCGCAGCGGCAAAGAGTCTCAGAGGCAGAGAGAGAAAGATCTGAACCGCGCGCGCGGCTTCGGTTGACGTCGCGCCTAATCTAGGCGACGAGGCGCCTCTCCTCCTGCCGTCCCTCGCGATACGGCGCCTTTCGGTTAACCCGCTCTCGATCGCGCGAACACGGGCGTCCCTCTTTCTCGCGAGGCGCTTCCCGCGGCGTGTGCGTGTCACGTTTCGCGTTCCTTCTACGGCAGAAGGACGTTCCTTTTACGCGTAGGACACGAAATTGCGAGACGCCCGTTTACGTTTTAATTGCAATCCCTGCTCTCTCTTTCGCTCTTTCTCTCTTTCACTCTTTCGTTGGCTCGTCCGCGCCAAAAACCTGCGCTCCGTTTCGCCGCTGGAGTTCTAAAAAAAAAAAAAGAATATACGTATTTCTCTTCGGGTGAAAACACTCCGTTTAACAATAAAATTTGCAATCGATTGTACACATGATTGTACATATCCTGTTCTTAGATATATTGTAAATGAAGAATTTGTAAATGAAGAATTGAAGAATTACATTGTAAAAAAATTAGTGCAAAATTACATGTAATTTTGAGATACACTAATAGTTTTAAATTTATTTATTTCTAATTTTGCAGTATAAAAGTAAAAATAATTCTTTAATTTGTTTTTTACAGTGTATACAGTGTAAAAAATTTATTAGAAATTAAAAACTTATTTTTACTTCTGACTGCAAAATTATAAATACAGAATTTTATAACTGTTATAGTGAATCTCACAATTACATGTAATTTTATAGAAATTGTGAGATTCACTATTGTGTATACACTGTAAAAAACAAATTAAAGAATTATTTTTACTTTTATACTGCAAAATTAGAAATAAATTAATTTAAAACTATAAAGGGTATCTTAAAGTTGTAATTTTACATTAATTTTTTACAGTGTAAGATTCAAGCTTGCAATTACATCTGATTGAATGGATGCAAAGAAATTCGACTCGTTCAGATTAAAGTTAGAATTCAAAAATACACGTCAAAAAAGTGAATTATCCGTGATTCATTTCTGCAAATTCACTTCTTCAAATTTGAATTGAAATGACTGTTTCCTTCTATACATTTAAAATGCTATAGATAAGATGTATGTAATTGTCAAACTTGTTTTCCAGGTAGCACATGATTCATATACGTTTTATGTACATTTTCCAAGTCTATTTATAATATTAGATAATTATATATACGTTTAGAAGACGTATAAAAAACTAACTAAACTAACATGTGCTACTAGGATTGTCATTAGCGCCAAAAATTAGATCCATAATATTCATACAATTCCAATATCAAAGACTCAAAGAAATTCAACTCATTCAGATTAAATCTAAAATTCAAAAATACCTCAAAAAAGTAAATCCGCGATTTATTTCTGCTAATTCATTTTCTTTATTTGAATTGGAACGAATGTTTCCTTCTGTGCATTTAAGATTCATTATTAATTATTTAAAATTGACATGCACGAAAAATAAATGTGGAAATTCATGACCGAAATCGCGTAAATGCGGACGTGCAGCGTTGCGGGAAACTTGAATCATCCGGCCGCGTGTGAATCACGAGATTACGTCTCTCCGAGATCGTACGGAATTATCTTCGTCTCGCTTAGGGAAAAAAAATGTTTCTTCCTGAGAGGGGAAAACGAGTATTACTTTCCGCGATAATTGTCGAGACCGATCGTCAATCGGACGAAATCGTTGATGATTAATCGGTTAATTGTTTGTTACGTATCTGCTCAAGCTTCGAGGATGAGTCTATTTTGCATAGACTCGCATTGATTCGAAAATAGGACGTTAAATGAATTGCGACATTAACAATGCACGGCGCGATTTTAATTAATTATGTCAAGGAAGACTCGCAAATTCTCGATTATATGATCACAATACATTTACATTTGATATTATACAATATAAATATATTTAATACAATATAATTTCGTAATTATATATGATCATTTGAACGAATTGTATACATTTATTACATTTTTTTCGTTATTTTACGTGTTATGTATACATGCATTAAAATTCAAGGTGCTGGAGAGTCCGGCAAATCCACGATAGTGAAGCAAATGAAAATTATTCACGAGACCGGCTACAGTAAAGAGGAATGCGAGCAATACACCCCGGTAGTATACAGCAACACGATACAAAGTCTAATGACGATAATCAGGGCCATGGGAGACCTTAGAATCGACTTTGCCGAACCTAGTAAAGCGGTAAGTCCCGCGCATCTTTCTGGTGAATCGTTGCGAATGATTCATCGTTTTTGTTCATTTAAAAAATAGCTTTTTAACTTTGTCTTTCAAAAAGGTAAACTTTTCGGAGAAAATAGCTTTATATTCACAAAATTTGTGGTAAACAAATCTTTTGTGTCAATCTAATGACGCAATCATGTATTATTATTAACTGCACTTTGCTAACTTTCTCGTGCCCCACTGGCACATTAGATTAATCGGCCTTGTTTTGCGTTGTAGGATATGGCGCGACAATTTTTCACCCTAGCATCGGCGGCGGAGGAGGGCGAGCTGACCGGGGAACTAGTGCTATTAATGAAGCGATTATGGCAGGACCCGGGACTGCAGCTCTGTTTCTCGCGTAGCAGGGAATACCAGCTCAACGACTCGGCAGCGTACTACCTTAACGCACTTGACCGCATAACGCAACACAATTACATCCCGACGCAGCAGGATGTTCTGCGAACGCGCGTCAAAACCACCGGAATCGTGGAGACACATTTCTCTTTCAAAGGCCTACACTTCAAGTACGCTATCTTGCATATCATCATTAAAAGATGCTTAATCCATTTTAATCAAATTATGATATATTATTTCTAAATATGTATATACGTCATAAGAAAGAAGGAGGTTCAATAAGCGCGTTTTTGTGTCCCATTGAAGTTTTTTCTTACCTAATGGCTATTTTTGACATTCCTAATGATCATATACAATACAAAAAAATAATTTTTTAAAAATCCTGAGGGAGCACAAAAACGCGCTTATTGACTCTCTTTTTTCTTACAAAAAATTCAATTTAATATACTTATACACATAAAACCATTGTCTATTTAAATAAAACACATGTCGTCAAGACGCCCAATGGTTTTACATAAAAAAAAATATTTTATTATAACTAAAGAGCTCAAGCTAAAGTGTATTATATTATTTCCTCTTTGTATAGAATGTTTGATGTTGGCGGCCAACGGTCTGAGAGAAAGAAGTGGATACACTGTTTCGAGGGCGTCACCGCAATCATCTTTTGCGTCGCTCTGAGCGGCTACGACCTGGTGTTGGCCGAAGACGAAGAGATGAATCGGATGATAGAGTCGATGAAGCTGTTCGACTCGATTTGCAACAGCAAGTGGTTCGTCGAAACATCGATCATACTGTTCCTGAATAAAAAAGATTTGTTCGAGGACAAGATCAACAGGAGCCCGCTCACCATCTGCTTCCCGGAGTACAAGGGTGCCAACACTTACGAGGAGTGCGCCTCCTACATCCAGATGAAATTCGAGAATCTGAACAAGAGGAAGGATCAGAAGCAGATTTACACGCACTTTACGTGCGCCACAGACACGTCCAATATACAGTTTGTGTTCGACGCCGTGACTGATGTAATAATAAAGAATAACTTGAGTAATTGCGGATTACTAAGTTAAACTATCGAACAAGAAAAAATGTATTTTATTAACATGTATTTTATTAAATGTATTTAACACGTTGACGACTCGTTGATCTTAGCGAATGCGTGGGAGAATGATGAAGAGACTGATCGAAAGTTCTAAAGGCATATCCGTAAACACGAATACATACATTAGTTATGCGAGGATTTTATTCACATACACACACGCATTAGGTTCTTGAAATATTTTATCACGGTATCATGTAACTCTACTCGATCCTATAGCCTTTAATGAAGTGTCCTTTGTAAAAAAATTTTCCGTAAACTTATCTGGATTTCTACTACGAATGCGTTACTTTTTAACTTATTGATTTTACGTTCGGCAGATTAGACAAGAAGTGTTCTCAAATTACGAATGAAGTATTCAAAATATTTGGGAGTCAAATATCAGGCCGAGACATTTTGCGTTGTCGTCAAGAATGCTTTTTTCGTGCACTATTTATACTGTTTATAAATGTACAGTAATTACTTTTGAAAATTGATTAACGTTTATATCGGTCTGATCAAGTAATCATATTTTTGAAAATTTTTATTTTTTATAGTCATTAATTTTTTTTTAGGTTGATAAATTTGTAACTATTTTTTTTTTATGAGACGAAAGTAATACTTCCGGAGACAGTGTATAGAAGAAGAAAAAAAGGAAAAGGAATTCGAGGCGATAATGTTAAATATATGAAATATTGTTCACTTGCTCCCGATTAAAATCAGAAATGTTGCTTTGTTTTTGCTCTAAATGTATTTAACTATACTAACCAAGAACTAGATAGCTATTAATTTAGTAATATTTCCTTGTATATAATTTATTACGCTAAAAGTGATTAAGTACTAAGTGAAAAACACGTTTCTGCTCATATCTACTTGCATTGTAACGACATAGAAATTCAACATCTTGACGGACATCGAACACAGCTCTCTGTGCTTCTCTTCTTTATGATATATATATTTATCAATTTGAGAAAAAAAATTTTTATACAAGCTTTTTTTATATATATATTAATTATTTATATATTAATATAAGTAATGAAACCGAGGAATATGTCGTTCTCATTCCTCGATTCGCCAAACGAACGTAATGACGTTAGCATTAATACACAAGTCAAAATCAAATCTCTATATTGTTTAGATCAATAAATAAAGTCTTTTTTTTAAGAGCAGATGCTTTCTCCGTTCCCGACCGATCTTTTTATTAGATCACTCAATACATATATACATGTCCAATGTTTTACATCTTGTACAAGTGAGAATCCATCTAATTGATAAAACGCATCAACTACGCACGCAAGCGTGAAAAAGTGTGCGTTACCGAGGTGCAGGACGAATATTGTACACTGACCGGCAGGAATGCCTGGACACACTAACTGCACTTGTTCAGAGTGTGTTGTACATGTAATACATATAAGTGTACATCGGAAACAATCTCTTACCTCTTACGCTTCCTACATCATCTTTATTATATTAATTTACACGTATGTATACGTCCACTTTCCCCGCGATTAGAGCCACATTTACATAATCGAACTGGAAATGATGAAATTTAAGAGCGGATTAAACGGGAGTATGTACAATTTATAATTGATATTTCCCAGCAAGGCCAACATTGCGTTATGTGCAATACTTGGTAAAACAGTTGGAAGGTTTTATTTCTGAAAATATCATTTTACAGATTTTTATTATTAGTCATTTATATACGTATATGTATATATATATATATATATCATAAAAACTGTAGTATATCATGTAGTATAACATTTTTTTAGTACAATAGGTGCATTTCATCTCAAGCATTTTTTGTTTTTAGTAAAAAAAATTTTTAAGGAATTAAAAAATTTCAAATTGTAGATTTATATTAAAATCGAGCACAGTTATCAACATGTTAACAACATAAAATTTCTTGAAATATTGATAACACTTTGTACGCGCTTGTACTTTGGATTTTTACAATATAGCGAGCAATGCGACATTGTGTTACAGTTGGAACAATCCGTGTTAAACACAGTGTCACGTCGATTCATCTGTGATGTCTTGCTGGAAAACATCCTATAAATTTACATTTTGAATGCCATATTATACATACTTTCTTATGAATTATGCTTGTGTATGAAAGACAACTTAGTCTCCATTTAATTCACATTCGTTGTTTACACAAATAACGTAACAGTCGAAAACACAGGACATCTGTACCGCGCACAATAGGAAACGTAATACTGTGTCCTCGGAGAATAAAATTGGAGAGGAACTAGAAAAGAAATATAGATTGGAGGGCGTTGGACCCGTTGGGACGGACGTTCTAGAAATTTTGATGGAATGTAAAATATAGGAACTTCAAAATAAAAAAAAAAGAGATGTAAAACATAATTACAGGATAATCTTAAATTAAGTTGAATCAGTCGCCTTCGGCACCGCGTGCGCGAAAGGGAAAAATTCAGATGGGCAATTATAAGAAATATCTTACCTTGCATCCGTGAGAATACTGCTGTGTTTGAGTCTACCCTTTTTCCTCCTGCGCGCCATATACATACACGATCGCTTGTAAAATTAAGTTCGCTCCTCGGAGTCTTACTGTAGTTTTTTTTTTTAGTTTTATGCTACTGAGACGTCGCGAAGATTCCTAGACCTCAGAAGTGATTCTAACATTGAAAGTTATATCTTAAGTTATTAATATACAGTACAAGCAGTGACAACTATAACATTATTACCGCAAGTATCTCTCGCCGTTTTTAAAGATAAACTCTGACGATTATATTCAACGTGTTCACGATATATCCAATTTTACAACGATCTTAACGGGCTCTGAATATATATTTTTAAATCTGTCACACGTCAACAATTATAAATCGATTGGATTTTCAAGACAATAACCACTTTAAACATTCGGAGCGAAAAGAATAATTATCCGTACGTCGTCGCGAGAAAGGATCAACATGATTATGGCTGTCTTCCAGCTAGAACACAACTGTTTTCATTGTGTAAAGTTCTTATTAGAACTTAGATTGATCTGCTAAGACATTAGTATAACAAGTATTATTATATATCTTTATTTTTTAATTAAATTTAAATTATTTTATGTTAAACGTATGCGAAAGAGCTTTTACTACATGTTAAACATAAAACTTCTTAAAAAGTTGATAACATTCATATGTTTTACATGCTCGTACTTTTTATAACGTCGCGCAGTGTAACTCCGTCACAATTGAAACACTTTGTGTTGGACAGTGTTACACTATGTCATATATATGTGTACTTGTTGGAAAACAGCCCATATTATTACCGACACGGAGATGCAAAATGTTCGATAAGCTCAAGAACGATCTATGAGTAGAAATCTACAATTAGTTACGCTCGCGCGCGCGATCGGAGATCGAAAATAACATTGCGATTACTTCCGATTCATGATGACTGCCGATCATCTTCAGAGTAATCACAGAAACAGATTCGGGATTCCTAACTACGCTACGCGGATCTGGAACTCAGTTTGGAAGTGAAGACTCGTCGCCTCGTCGCTTCATAAATAATCACACGTACTAAATTAATGCTAAGTGTACCGGAAGTCTGGCCTAACAGGATTATGCGTCCTATCTGTTTTACGTCCCTGTCTTTAGTGAGGATTCCTGGCAGGAATGGGCGGCCCGCCGGTGGTTCTCGCTGGTACGGGCGGTGGAACGTTAGGCGGGGGTAGGCTCGGCGGCGGGTGCTGCGGGGGTGGCGGGGCCTGCCTGTGCGGCAGCGGGGGTGGCACTGAGCTGGGCGGCGGTCTGCTCAATGGCTCCTGAGCGCCGTCCATACGCGGTAACGGCGGCGGCGGTCGATTCGGTACAGGATAGCTGGGCGACCCGTCGGGTATCTCCTCGTAGATGGCCGAGTCTGGCGACAATCTCTCATCCTGCCGATCGTCCTCCTCCACGTTCGCAACCGGCGGCGTCACCGAGCGCGGGAATTGGTTGGGGATCACGCTGAAGACGCCAGCTCGCGGCACCTGCTTTCGCTCGTGAGCGGGACTCCTCGGCGGCTGAGAAGGTCGACCTGGTGGCGCCGGTCTCGGAGGTGGCATCACGCCGTTTGGACTGCCCCTGCTGGGCGACGACCGCTCGGCGGCAATTTCCAACTGTTCTAGTCGTTGCATGGGACTCCTCAACGGCGAATCCGCCGTGAATTGAGCCACTGTGGTATTGCTGCAGATCTCGATCTCTTTCTCGAGCAATTGCACCCAATCGGGTGACTTCAGCGACAGCTTCAACGTCTGACCGCACACCTGCGTCATGCCCTTCTTCGCCGCGGCCAGGGCGCACTGGCCGTCCCTGAACGTCACCCAGATGGTCTCGCCAACGTAACGTACCAGGATCGCCTCGCCGATGTGGGACAGATCCTGTATCAGCGCGAACATGAGATTGTTATCGAACACGTTGTCCATATCCTCGACATCCTCCACCGCCTTGACTATTATCGTGCCGTCGGGTGGACCCAGGTCCTGTATCACTTCCTTGAACACGCGCTCGCGCTTCTCCGGGTCGACACAGTGCACGTCTATGTCAATCGTCGCGAGTACCGGCCGATGATCGCTCTGCTTCAATTCCGCCCTGCCGTAATAGACGAGCTTACCTGGATTCCAATCTGTAGGCGAATCTGAAATACAATTTAAATATAATTAATATAAATATATCATAATACAATATTTATATTAAATTGTATTATAATACTATATAATATATTAATATAAATAAATATAACAAATATAATTTAAATACAAAATATTTAGATTTAAAGAAATGGATTAATGAATTAAAATATATAATTTAAATTGATACAGAAATACAATTACACATTTTTACTCTATATAAATGTCCATGTGGTTAAAAAAAAACACCAACCAATATCAGGTATCTGCTTTCTGCGCTTCCACAGAACTCTGTCCGTCCATGCGGGCGTACGACACTTCTCGCTGGTATCGTAATCATCCGAAAACAAATCATATTTATATGTAGGAGCAAAAGTAACAGGCCCTTCCTGAAAATTCTTGAAGACATTGCCCTGTTCTTGTTGAACCTGAAATTAAAACTCATGAGAAGAGTGTATTGTTAGTAACTAAACCTTTCAATATTACAATAAAATTAATTTTTTTCCCATTTATGATTCTTAAGTAAACATAGGAAATAAATTTCTGATCAATAATATGTACCCTCAATTGGTCGTATTGCAGTATCTGGTCAAATTCGTTTTGCTTGATCAATTCCTTCATCTCGTCCTTATCCATGTCGACTCTGTAGTTGAAGTCACCGCACCAAAACACGTAATCGTGCGTGTTCAGGGTTCTACCCATGGGAAACGTGATCTTCCTTGTGATCTCGGCGTAGTCGGCGTTTCGCTCGTTCACCTGGGACTGACCGGCGGCGAAGTGCGCGCACACGAAGCAGAAGGACGTGGAGTACAGTACGCATCTGATCGCCGCGGCGCCCTTGTTCCCGGTGGCGCCTCCCAGGCCCGTTTTCACGCAGTCCACCGCGACGTCCCGCAGAAACGGCGCATGCTTGGGCCGGATGAACAGATACAGACAAACGCCGACCAGCTGCTGATACGTCACGAGAACGTATTCCGTGTCCTTGCACAGTATCTTCTGCAGCTCGTCGGCCCAGGCCTTGGCGTTGTCCGAGCTGGCGGCCATGATATTACTGGCGTTCAAGTCGACGATCTCCTCGAATCCTATCGCGAATATATCTACAGGTACATTGTCGTGTTGCTGTAGGGATACCAAAGCTGAAAAGAGATATTAAACAACATTGATTCATTTATAAAAAGAAATATCTTTCACAATAGAATCGCTTGTACATATATTTTATAATATATAATTTTATACAATTTAAAATATTTATTAAAAATAATTGTTTAATAGGGCATGAGAATCAATCAGCAGTTTTTAGTGCGAATATTAATGTTTAATTTTTTTACAATGTCACATTCGTAAGTTGCTATATTCTTTGAACGTTTCAATTCTTGTTCGAGCCATCTTCAACGCAATTATATAAAGTTGGTTAATTTGAGAAACGAATCTAACTGATACCTATCTAAATCTATTATGATCTTTGTTCTATTGTATTAATACAAAAATTAAATTTCACATACTCACCAGTAAGTTCAGAGAAATAATTGTAATAAGATGTTACTATAAGAATGTTAAAGCGTTCACTTTTATCCAACTAAATTTGTGTGGGAACTGATGATTTTCCGGGGTAAAGAAAGGTGAGATTGATAAACTTGTCAATAACAAAACAATAGTCACTTAAATAGATAACTGTCAATATGGAATATTGAAATTATTATTAAGTCAATGATTAAATTTAAATTTCATAAAGTGATAACTAATAAAAATAAAATTATTAATATTCAGTCATTGAATCAATTTGATAAATCATTGAACCTAATGTAACTAATAGTACAAACATTCAAACTGTAATTAAATATATTATTCACTTAATTAAAATTCTCTAAAATGCATAAGCGTAGTGTAAGTATTCAGTGTCATTTTGTGAATTGATAGTGTTTATGTGATTTGATATCATTTCAGAAATCAAGCGTTTACAGGAAAAATATAGCAACTTACAAAGAAAGTAACATCGTAAAAAAATTTAACATTAATATTCATTAATAATATCCAAAAACTGCTGATTGATTCTCATTGTCCTATTAAACAATTCTTTGAAACTTTCGAGAATCTTTTATTGTCGAAAATATTTATTATATTTTATATAATATATACATTTTATAATATAATAACCCAAGAGAATACTTACACGAAGATTTGCCTGGTCCATCGAACAACCAATCGGCTAGAGATACATCCTTATAAACTACGCTTCTAAAATGCTTGCCCCCGTTGACGTTGTAAGTACCGATGCTCACCCTGAGATTCATCGTGTCTACGTACTCGTTGTAGCGTTTGCACATCTCTCGCAAGAGATTCGGCGCGGCGTGCAGCAAGTTGGATGGCAACAATAGGCGTGCCCTGTCAGCCAGTTCTGTATTCAATGTCGAGCCTAATAATAGGATATCGATTGCCTCCTGCTTGTTGGAATCCAGTAAATTATTCTGTATCGTTCTAGCCGCCGATCTCGCGCCATCCATCAGCTTGGAACTGCCCTGGATGGCGCCGGTGCCGGCGTATATCTTGCTGACCTCATTGCCGTTGTTGATCCACATCTGGCGAAAGACCTCCTCGAATCTCGAGACCATCTGTTGCTTCTCCATCAGCTTTAACAGGCCCATCTGTTTGGCCAGCATCTCGAGCGCGAAGAACGTCTGTACGCAGTTCGTCCGGTCCAAACAGTCCAGACAGTTGGTCCTGATGGTGCCGGTCTGCTCGAGGATCACGGTATTACCGGCCGCGTAGAACAGCGAGAACGACTCCAGGTACTTTTCAACCTTCGCCTTCAACTTCAACAGGTTCTTCATATTTCCACCGCGACATTCCTGGTGATAGTCGAACAGGATGTGCGGCACATCCTTGTGTTCCGACATACTATGATGGGTCTGAAACAGCTGGCTCAACATCGCTTCCCCCTCTTTGCTGCCGATCAGACTGGAGCCAAGAAGGTTGACGATGACCTGCTGGCCATACCGCTTCTTGATCATATCTAAATGTCTGTCGAAGGCGGGCGCAGAGGTCTCGAAGCCGCGTGAAATCTTCACTTTGTGAGAACCAACCTGTATACCAGGTTGTTCCCAGAACAGAGGCACCGAACCCCTTGTCTGAACGTAAGACGTCACCTCGTTGTCTATATAGATCACCTGTTCCGTCTCCACGAAATTCGCCACGTATCCGTCATCATTGGTTCCTCTAACATTGAATCTAGACAAAAAAATCATTTTTGTACGTTTTTAATAGCGATATATCTTAATCAGGCCATATGTTCCAGCAAAACTTTGTTTTGTATCACAACGCAGATGTCGACTAATCATATGTTATATTTATTGCGCGAGGTGTATCAATGCTCTTATCAAGCACTGATAATTTCTGATATTACAAATATGTCTATGAATATGTATCCTAACGAAAATACAATTCGGAACATAAATCGAATATAATAAGACATAAATAAAGTCTTCTTTTTAAACCTAAAATAATTTTTAAAATAAAGTCCTTTTGTAGAAATATTTTACTTATTATAAACAAAAACTGATTTGGCTTATGCCGATCTAATCATGTAAGATTTTAAAAGTCGAACAGACTTAAATATTAAGATTTTTTTCTCTAATTATGTATTTATAAACATTTCTTTTACGTTCTGCTATTTCAATTTATGCTTCCTACAAGTTTTGTTTGCTTCTATCATCCTCCTCTTATATTTAACTTATTTGATTTTTATTTTTCGCCAAGATATCACTGCATACTTTTTCATGAAATAGAGGAAAATGATGTTACCTAGTGCCAGCACGTTCGCAGCTTAATCTCGACATGAGCACGGCTCGTGCTTGTCTATGTCCAACATAGACAGTTCTAATCTCTACGCTGCCGCACATTGCCTTCAGTAACCATTGATTCGTATCCACCCCGTATCTTAATAGATGAATGTGTAACATTCGATTCCTAATTGCAATAATTCATGAGATTAGATATCATTTCTTATCTGTATCTTTCATAAATAGCAATAATTCACACTTGAATCTTGAATGGAAATTTTTCATCATAAAAATCCAATGATATAAATGAGCATGTTTTAAGTCTATGTTGTACTGACCAGAAGAACCTATTATCCGTAGTCGTCGATTTGCATCTTCTCTGAGCGCTTAGGGTGATATCGAGCGACTCCTGCCCAGAGGACCAGGAAAAGTAAAACGTTCCGGAGTTCAGGACCTTCCTGACCTCTGACACACGATCTTCTGCTCCTTGGCTGTAGAATAGAGGTACAAAGCTTGACTGTGTTATTCGGAAGACCTCCGACTCGCCAATCTTTCCAACAGAGAAGCATCCGGTAACCAGAACGAGGTACAGCAGAGTGTTCTCGCCTGCATTCAGCTGCAGAACACCTAAGCATCCGTATGCATCTAATAATTTTGTGTACTTCGGCTTTAGGAATTCATGCTCCTCAGGGGCTGCAAAACAACACACATCCATGAGAGTTTTCAATTGTCAAATTGACGATACTTTTATAAATACTATTTTATAAATACAATATTACAAGTTATATGTATATAATTGAGACTTATTTGCAGCAGAAAGTAAGCTTATCTGAAAAGAGACAAAGTGGCAAGGGAGAAAAAGAAGAAAAAAGCAGTATAGGAACAGTTATAAGAAATTGTAAACTGGATGAATGGGAGTTCTTTTTCTACCCCACAAGACCGAATAAAGTTAATTATATAAAATTGTAAACTGGGTGAATGGGAGTTCTTTTGTATCTCACAAAACCGAATAAAGTTAATTATATAATAAACTTTATATTGTTATATATGCTATTATTGTCTATACTATTATCATATAATACTATTATTGTATAAGTACTATTATTGTACGCTTCTGTTATCGCGCTTTTTACAAATTGTTAAAAATGAAAATCAAAACAGGCTTTTTAATAAATTGTATAAAAATATCAGAGAAAAGTCCTCGAACTGTAAAGTAATGAACGCTAGTGCACGATTCACGGTTCCAAGCCCGCAATCGTGACGCAGGCTGAAAATGTTATAGAGCGGAACGGCGAGAGGTCCGATGCGCGTTTCCGTGACAGCACGGGGCTGTCACGACATCAACTCGATTGCCTGAGCGACGTCTTATTTCCGACTCTTTTTTCGCGGATGAGAAGCTCGCGTTTATTCGATTTTAGGTGTGTAGGAGGCGTAGGATGATGCGAATCAGGATCAGCCGCCCTCGCCGGCGAGCGTCTCCGTTCTTCAGACAATCACTCTCTGGGCTCACTTACAAAGGACCGCGATCGCCTGTGATTCAAAGAGCAGCGTCTCCTTGCAGGTCCGCTGCTCGAGGATGACCGAGTGCGGCTTGGGCGAGTCTAGCTTCTCGTAGACGCGGAATCCTTTGCCCATTGTTGCCATTGTTGCGCGGGCGGGCAGCTCTTTCTCTGTCGCGGCAACGATAATAATGATTATGACGGCGTTCTACGGAGTAAACGCGACCAGGTTCAGGTAGGGATGGGCGATATTCATCGATTAATCGAACTAACCGATAGTTTTTTTCTCAATTAATCGATGTTTTCAACTAATTTTATTTTTATTCGATTAATCGATGTTTGACGATTTTTTTCCAACATCGGTAACCGATTTTTTTTAAACTAAAGGGGCCTTTTCACGCTCAACACTCATTTTCAGCATCTCATGAGTTGGGATCTTAAAGTGATCCTAAAGTGACTTTTTACTGACCGAGCATTTTTAATTTTTATTCATTAAATCTTTTAATTGCCTTTACAGATTTAAAAATCCTTTCCCAGAATTAAAGTACAGATAATAATACCATGTGTACGTGAGCTAATTTACTGCTATGCTTTACCTTTCCACCGATTTTGCACGCAAACACACGAAATTTTCACGTACATACAACCACCATACTTTTTTATTAAAGCATCTAGGCTCATTCTAAAAATACAGTATTATTCTTCAAAGTTAACTTTAGTACGGACGCTAGTTTATTTTACGTGAATGATTTCATGAGAAACGAAAAAAATTATTACGTATCGGCGATTCGATCGAGTCAATGCCAGAATGCCAGAAGGAAAGGTAAAACATAGCAGTAAATTAGTTTACGTACACATTGTATTATTGTTTGTACTTTAATTCTGGAAAAGGATTTTTAAATCTGTAAAGGCAATTAAAAGATTTAATGAATAAAAATTAAAAATGCTCGGTCGGTAAAAAGTCACTTTAGGATCACCTTAAAGCTCATTCTACAATGGCAATAATAAGTTGTAAGGTCTTAAGAAAATCAACCAATTATAGTTAAGCTTTAATAAGAAAACTTAACTATAATTGGTCGATTTGCTTACGATTAGAGTCCTAAATAATCAGAGAAGCGCAATTGCTACCCCCTCCATGATTCCATAGTCGCCAAGTTGAGCCGCAGCTGACCGTAAACAAGATAACCTCTATCAATTAGGTTCTTCACGATATAACGCGTGGCCAAAAATATCTAACATTGTTTTATTAATAATATTACAAATATTAATCTTTTTTACTCACTCATAATATGTCAGCTGAGGTAATACAGACAGCTGCGGGTCCAACACGGTTTTGATTGATGATTGCGGTTAGCCAATCAGCAAGCGAGCCCGTCGATTGAGCTTCTCTGATTATTTAGGACTCTACTTACGATCTTAGAATTTACTGCCATTGTAGAATGAGCTTAAAGCCCATTCTACAATGTAAGGTGTAAGGTCGTAAGCAAATCGACCAATTACAGTTAAATTTTCTTATTAAAGCTAAACTATAATTGAATTGGTTGATTTCTTTACGACTTTACAACTTACTGCCATTGTAGAATGGGCTTAAAGTCCACTCTACAATGGCAGTAAGTTGTAAGGTCGTAAGCAAATCGATCAATTACAGTTAAGTTTTTTTATTAAAACTCAACTATAATTGGTTGATTTCCTTACGATCTTACAACTTACTGCCATTGTAGAATGGGCTTAAGACTCCATTCACGCGTTTCAGGGAGCCTATCCTCGAACTCGTACGAAAATTTTTGCATAAGGGTGCTGTCCTATGGAACGTATTTTGCGGAAGCGGATACAGCGGATCGCCAATCACAGCATCGTTTCGACAAGATCTTTACAAGAGTTCGAGCAGAACGATCTCATGATTGGCGATCCGCGGATTCCACTTCCGCGAAATACGCTCCATAGGACAGTAGCCTGACTTATTGCACTGGTGCATCAGTGTAGCAATAAAGAACAGACCATGGAGGTAGAAATATCAGGAGGGAGCATAAGATACTTTTCTAGACGGGGTGAAGTTAACCGCTCAAGATGGCGACAATATTGGAAGGCGAAGGTTGAATTTCAGAGGTTATCTTTCTCTTTCCAATATGGTCGCCATCTTGAGCGGTTTTAACCTTCGTCCCACGTCTCATTCTTCATCCCCGCGCATTTATGCTTTCTCCTGTTATTCCTACCTTCATGAGCTGAATAGACGAAGTGTGTATGTGTGCCACACTTCGTCTATTCAGTGTGTATCCCCATCACTCGTGCTGTGCTGGTACTCTGGCAGTGGGCAGCGGCAGGCAGCGGCATCCCTGGCAGGGATTCCCTGCTCTGCAGGCAGCACTGGCAGCAGCACTGCTGCCGCAGGCAGTTGAGGCAGTCGCTTGTTAGCAGTCTGTAAGATAGCAGTCAGTCCGATAGTACGACTAATAAAGTATTATACGTAGAAGTTGAGCGTGCCCTTAATTCTAATTCCCGTTCGAAGACATTACACTCATCATAATGGTTGATGATGAATAAGTTCGACGAGTTGAGCTTACTTTTTAAAATAGCAATTCAATCTTCACGACGACAACATGGAGAAAAATTTAGATTTAGTTTTAATTTGGAGATCTTCATGTCGTAAATCGTAAGTAAATTATAGATAATAAATAAATTATTTTTCACAATATTATATGTTAATAGAACGAATAGACGACATGCATTAATGTGAATAAACGTGAGATTTTATAAAATCTATTAACTATAGCAAAATTGTATAAACTACTGTGGAAGCGTGAGAATGGAATAGGTGTGTAAATATGTTTTTTTACCAACATGCTATCTGCTTGTTATATTTTTTTATTCCTAAATGTTTTGCACAATATTCGATGCAGCAACTTGTTGGATATATAAAACGAGTCGCGCGAGAGACATCAAATATTTAAAACACTGCAAGTTCGTTGCTTAGCACTTTCTGAGAATTTTTGAGAGCATGCGCGAGCAATACTTTTTGTTAAAGATGTATCAAAGGTACAATCTTAGATAAAAGTATGAAATTTGAAATACTTGAATATCTATACCTTACGCATAGTAAATCTAGATTCTAGATGTAAAGCAAGGTCTACAATACATAGTAAGCGTAGGAGTAAGCGTAGAGTAAGCAGTAAGGGCCGTGGCACATGGAAAAACCATAATGCGTGGTCTACATAAGCGGTAAGAGTAGCAGATTAAGGCTGTAAGCAATTTGAGTAAACCGCCGTTTCAGGCTAATAAGGCGTAGAGTACGGTCGTAAACGAAATGGTTCAAACTCATTTTCAATTTTCACGGCCTTACTCTACGGCTTTACGGTCTTCCTCTACACCTTATTCGCCAGAAATCACAGTTTCCTCAAATGATTTACAGCATTAATCCACTACTCTTATTGCTTATGTAGACCATGCATAAGACTTAAAACTTAAGAAATTCATCCATACGAATTTCTCGGCGTCGCTTACGTTTCAAAATGGTTAACTTACTGTTCGATTGTGATTGGTTGATTTGCTTATGTATTAAGTTCCATTGCTTAAGTTTTTCTATGTGCCCTAAGAGTAGGAAATAAAATAAATTTATTTCATCTATGCTGTTACGCCAGTTCTTACGCCGGAAGTAACTTTCTTACGTCTGCTTAAACCTACTCTTACTTCTTATTGTAGAGCCCGCTTAAGGAACTCGAACAATAATTGGAGTCTTATTTTTACTCTTAGAAAGGTATTTTTCATATTACAAAAATTTTTTTCAACATTATTTGTGATACTGATAGCATATTTTTGTCTGTTTATAATTTATTTCTTTAAAACGATGTAGTGAAGATAATTGAAACTTGGTAGATAGTTTCATCTATCCGTATACTAGATGTACAAAAAAATTGAAAACATTGATACCATTTCTTCAATATTTTTATTCTTTAAGACCGTCTCTTTCCATAAGAATACGTGGGAAATCAGTGAAAATTAAAATCATTATTACTCAACTGTTTAGTGGATGCGTTTAAAGTTTTTTTTGCAGCATATCAGGAAGGCTAAAGAACAATCTCACAAATTTTTATCGACTTGGTACTATTTCGAAGATAAGCTCATTGTCAGATTTAAGAATGTAATAGCTTTTTTAAATATAAATAAATAAATTTAAATCAAATCACTATTGTTCGCACACGTGCATCTTAAATAAATATATTTTTATAAAACTTTTCTTTTCAAATTGTGGGTACAGCAATTTTAACGGGTGAGCACTTTGATAGCCGGTATTTCTCAAACCGTCCATGTCGAATGTTATCTATAGACTAACAGCTGTTCCTTTTTCATGATAATTTAAATATACTACGCAAAAAAATTATGGCATTAAAAAATTTATGCCATAATTTTTTTGCGTAGTATATTTAAATATAATTTTTTATAAATTACTAAAATTTAACAAATTATAACTCTACGAGAAATAATCGTAGATAATAAAATAAGTTTTTTTTTGGTTTGGTATGATATTTTTGCATATGATATTGAATACGCTGTTTGGAACGTGTTAATTTTAATCACAAATTCGTATTCTGCGACCCAAAAAACCCTTAGACAATAAGTTTTAATGAAATAAATCGATTTTCGAATTGTGACATTTTTGTATATTGGATTCGCCATTTTGAATTTGTCAATTTTAACAAAAAATACGTATTTTACGACCTAAAAAACCTTGTATATATTATATAGTTTTAAAATAATTGCAATAACGATCTGCGAGAAAATGCATTTGACACCATATGGCGTCAATGCCGCTTGTGGCACGAAAATATTTGACGCCATATGGCGTCAATGCTGCTTAATCCTTTGAGTGCCACGCAAAATTCATAAAATGGACCCGAAGTGCCAAAAATGAAAATTCATTTGATTTTATTGAAAATTCGTATATGGAGGTTTTCGGGGTGACTGATTACGAATTTGCTATCAAAATTTCAAAATTAAGATTAAGAAGTTTTTAGTTTAAAAATTTTAGTGTGATAAAAAAATTAAAGTCAAAAAGTTTTTAGTTCAAAGATTTTAGTGTGATAAAAATATCAGCTGTGTATTAAATATTTGCATGGAATAAATATAAATAAATAATCATTGTGGACAAAGTCCTAAATGGTAAAGATCTTTGCCATTGGCACTCAAAAGGTTAAGGGGTTAAAATGATAAAAGTGTTTCTATCCTGTATGCGCCCACACATTACTATTTTAATAAAAAAGTTATAAGATAACGTTATGAGTTTGCTACGTTCGGGTGTCACTCACATCAGCCGCTGAGGGACACCATTCCTGCCGGTCAGTGGACAATCCCTGCCCACGTCTTGCACACCGCGCAGTCTATCCCTTCTTCCGATTTTTAATAATTAATAACTCATTAACTATGCAAAAATTGCAAAATGGTACAAGACTTTTTGACTCAATTTAGTCCGCTCTATCTTATACTCATGAGCATTGATTCAATCTTTATCGGACACCTTATATATAATTTAATATAAAATATAAAATTAAATATAAAATTTATTTAAATTGATATAGACATTACCTGAAAGTTAAGTACACTGTTTTATAAATATTTGTGAGAACTGTCATCTTGTGCAAGATATAAAAATATAAAAAAATGGCATTGGTACTAACTTTAACGCATGATTATAGATTTTGATACAGCCAATTATGTCATGATATGCTTTATCGTCTTCAATATTTGGCTCGAAGAATACGAGATCCGAGCCTTGTTCTAGATTATATCTATTTAACAAAATTATCGCTATTTTTAGAAAAAAAATCTTCTTGATGCAGATTTCCTCACGAGGATAACCGTATGCATCCGAATAATCCACAAATATGTTGAATGCAGAGAACGAAGAAGCAATCGACAGCTAATACTGTAGAGATTATGTAGAATACACTAATAGTTCCATGAAGCATCAAATTGAAATATTTGTCCATGTCAACAACATGCTCCAAGCGATATAGAAATTTGACCATGTGTGTTTCATTCGTCGGAAAAAACATATAGATACTGCTAATAACGGTGGCAGGCAATAGAAGAGCCACATCACATAAAGAGCAACTGGAATAATTCACTTTTTTTTCGTTACGTTGCTTCAACAGTCTAAACTAATCAGACTAATTGTTATAAAATAAAGACAACTTACTCGCGTATCGTACCAGGAAGTTTCTGCTTTCCTCTGCGTAATGTTGTAATATTTCTCTCTCTGAACCTGCAGATTTCATCTTTCATGTTTCTTCGATATTCTCCAGAAACTGTTTCATCTGCAGCTCGAAAAAATCATTTGATATACAATCACAGAGCGATTAGCTTCGCATGCGGCACAACGTAAAGTACAAACTTGGTAATTAATAAGTTAACGTGTAGTTAATGAGTTTCATTATGATGAAGCTATCTACTAGTAACGGCGACATATTTTCCATGATGATGCTCAGATTCGTTATTCCAGCTATTAAACCCCAAGACTAAGCCAGAAATTAAAAAAAAAACGTAATGTGAATATTGATTCAAACATATTCCTGAATATATTGAACATATCTTTAAACATCACCTGAAAGACTGTACAACTAAAAATGAATAAAGATGTAAAGGCGAACATTATGGTAGCTTCCAGTCGCGACTGAAATGATCATTGGCCGATTATGGACAGAAACCTTTTATTGAGATAACAGTAACGATTGTCAAAAAAAGACATATTGTATTGGGAAATCGAAGGAGTTCGAAACGATCAAATATCTCGTCGAATATTTATTCGAATATTGCCTAATCGCAGAGTTTATTCCTTTGAAATGGTATTTGCGTATTCCTTTGAAAACATTTTCAAAAAGAAAAGTTGACTCAGCGAAAAAAGCAATGGGACATATTCCACAGTACTGCGCAATCACGTATTTATGAAATGTACTTTTTATGGAAGTACACATTTGCATACGGTATTTATATCTATTATTCCAAATAACAAATGAGTCGATATAATAATTGACATTATTGCTCAAAATAAAATAAAAAAAAATACAAAATATGACTTTATTACATAATTGTTAAGTTCTTATTTTACATATATTATGTTATTATAAAATTAACGATGCAATTTGCTTGAATTTTTGATAGTTTTTCCAATAATCGGCAAATAAATAATTCAGAAAGACTTAGAGACGGAATTATTAAAATTATTAGCAATTATATTTATGAAAAGATGCTTAATTAAAAATTAGCTAAGAAATAAAAATAAGAAATATTGTAATCGCATCGTAATCGTATATTAAGATATTCGATAATAAGTACGAGAAGAAAAATATTTTATTCATAAATATACTTTTGATATGATGCACAAAGTAAACCACATTCCATAAGGCGAATAATTACTCATCCGAACTTAATGATACCATTAACGTAATGTAGGAAGCGGACGATCTCATGAGCTTAAAAATATAATATAATATTAAGTATATATTTCTTATATGTAATTTTAATTAAGTTAAATAAAATTAAACAGAATATTTTTATATGTATGTTACAAATATCGTTCGAAAACAAATTATTTATTTTGATTTTAGAATTACTTATTTTCATTGGCTATTGTTCATATATTGAACTTTATAACTCTCTGTAACCCTATCATTTCCATCATGTAAAGAAGTTCGAATATTATACAGAAAAATTAAGTGATAATGATAAAAATGCTAAATTCATAGAGATACTTTATCATACCGTGCTGTAACTTTCCATGCAAATTACATATAATTTTGCTATAGTTATACGACATGGTTTTTGACATTTCATTATTAGAAATAGCAACATCTTTTTTGCTTCCAAAGAAGTTTGATACCATGATCCATTATATCTGAAAATGTATTATAACTTCAAAACTCTACGTGTTGAATTTACTAGATTAATAACTTACGCTGCAACAGAAATTTGAGAACTATGATCCATAAGTCTCTGTCCTAGCCAACTGTTGAAAAATAATCGAACAGATTCAAGGAACAAAATCGGACCATTTCTTATAATTTCCGTATGAGTCACGATCTGTAGAATAATGCATACAAAATCAGTTCGCGTCAATATAAAAGAGAATATTTTCTATCGCAATAATGATGGATCAATAATTATCAAATAGGTTAGGATTGGTGATTTGCTTCGAAGTCTTTGACATTCGAACTTCGAAGCTTCGAACAAAATTCGAATCTTCGAAGCTTCGAAGTTTGAAGTTAGGTTCGAAGCTTCGAAAAAATCTATTCGTGCTAATGGTACTTATTTTCCTCATCTTAAAATGTAAAAAAACTAGAAAAAATTACGATCGTAAGAATAAATCTTAATCTCAAATCTATTTTATGTAAACTATATTTTATATAAATTTCAAACGTGATCGAAAACTATAATATTTGTTCATCCATGTCGTCATGCAACTGCTAAACAATTGCCAGTACACAATAGCGTATACAGACAGAATACTTCGTTTGTGATTATAGCATTTATGCGAAATTTATATAAAATATAGTTTACACAAAATAGATTTGCGATTAAAATTTATTTTTACCATCGTAATTTTTTTCTAATTTTTTTACGTTTTAAGGTGAGAAAAATACGCATTATTAGCACGAATAGATTTTTTCGAATCTTTGAAGTTAATTTCGAACTTCGAAGTTTCGAAGATTTGAAGATTCGAAGCTTCGAAAGAATTGAAGTCAACTTCAAAGAATTCTTTCGAAGCTTCGAATCTTCAAAGTTGTAAAAAAAGTGACAATCCTAAAATAGATATTAACTTTTTAAAATTTATTATGTACCATCACGCACGCGGAACATTGAATTAGAATTCCCAAGCCAATATCGATAAAAAGGCATTTCGCAAATGTAGAATCAATCAAGTGGATTAGTCTATTGACAATAAATAGAAATAGGAAAATTCGTATATCATATGTATAATATTTTTCGATGGACTTTATAACGCGATTTATTCGTTCGATTTATATAAACCTCTCTATTCTGATTTGCAGCTGTACGCATTGTATAATATTCTTAGCATTCTTGTCCTCTTCAAATACGGGATTACGATCGAGACTTTTCGATTTATCATATACAGCCAATTTTTCTAATCGGGAACTGCAAGTATGAAGTAATGANTGAATGAAATACATAAGATATTTTCTAAAAGAATCAAAACAAAAGTACCTCAATATAGCCAGTGTACCACAGGTATGTTGTAGTAGCGCGAAATACATAGTATCGGTTGCGATCACTACTGTAGTGCACGCAGCATAGCCTACGAAAATAGTTGTCAGAAGAGTATAATAATACTTTTCTAAATCCAGGAAGAACTCTGTCGGATGTGGCATTCGCTTTGGTCTCGTTACATTTGACGCCAAGATGATATCGAGTATTGGTATAGTGAGTGGCGCCGTCACAAAACTGGCTGCACCCCCGTATGTAAAAACTAGAAAGAGGAAATTGTCTTTCTTCGCATAATTGCACAGAAGAGAAAATGTTGAGTGTACTTATCGTTATAGGTATACTTAGGAACGCTAATGTAAACATTCGATTTTTCTCGACATATTCCTTCAAAATCCAAATATCACTTTCTTCAGCTAATATACACCAATCGTGACGCACATGCTCAATCAGTACCCTAAACTGGAGATACAATTTTTTTTTAGAAAAATGGTTTTTTGTATTCCGACATACTTTACACTCTTACGTCTTCAGTTTGCCAATGAAAACCAATTGCTTTAAAAAAACATAAACTTGTGCCGATAGTAGTTGGTAGGACATCGTTTAAATCATTCAAATTTGTCAAGTGCTTGAACAAGAATGCTATCTAATAATAAATAATAATTAACATATTGTATCACATTTAATGTGGCATACATGACTTTTGATAACTGTAATTATACAGTATAGTATAAATAACGCAAAAATCGCCAACAATTTAAGAACATTTCTATAGAAATTCTAAATGATCCTCTTATGACTTTCTAGTCCGCGTATAATTTGTAACGTACCTGCGGCAAGAGTAGTATAATCAATGAACCAAGTATTGCATAATAGAGAAATATGCTTTTACTAGATGACGTCTGTATCGGCCATAGGCCGACAAATGATAGCATTAGTTTGTTAACTCGAAAATATTGGGTATCAAAGACATCCATTGACTGGCTTATGCTTGTTGAAGTAGAATTCTTGAACTTTAAGTGAAGTTTCTGTCGACTGCACGATTCATTTAATATTCTCTTGCAATGTCGATACGTTAGTAAAGAAATATATGTTCTAATATGTCGATTTAAGTAGAATCAATAATAAGGGAGACGCCTTCCGCAGACGGACGATACACGAGAAGTCTTGCAATTTTAATTTCACGTATCGTCAACATTGTAACACAAAGCAACACTGTGGTAACGCTTACGCTCTGCACAGCATATTCGCTTTTGTAAAACAGAAATAACAGTTTAACGCAGCACGATATAGTTGTGATCGTCGTACGCCGATTACATTAAATGTATATCTCTAAACTACGAAAAACATTTACACAAAGTGATTAACGATATTTGATTTATGGCAAATGTATTTATATAGCGATATGAAATTCTTGTTTGATATACGGAAATTTTTGTTTAATGTACTATATCTAAAAGAATTAAATTATCAAAAGGTAGTTACAATAATGTACAAGAGATGATTTATATTTAATAACACATAAGAACAAAAATACTTTTATTTATAATTATACTTTTGACTATATGATGCACAAAGTAAATCACATTCCATATGGTGAATAATTACATATCCGAGTTTAATGATGTCATTAACGTAACATAGGAAGCAGATGTTTTCATGAGCTTAAAAATATAATGTAATGTTAAACTTTTTTACATAGAATTTCAAGTACGTAAAATTATATAGAATATTTGTATATATTGCAAATATCATTTAACAAATTAGTTACATAGATTTTAAATTCACTTATATTAATCTTTAGAGGACCAGGATTTTTCCATTTAAACTTTGAATCTTTTTTACGGAAAATTTTTGCATATATATAACATATAAGTTCTAAAATCTAAATAGTTTCCAAGTTTGTTGCTGGCCATTAGTGCCCACCCCGGTCCAGTATAGCATGGGAATTTTGAAAATGAAACTTTTAGGGTTTTTAAAGATTTCTAGGGGGTTTTTGATATCGTTGATCATGATTTTTATCGAAAAATAATATTGCAATCATTAACATTGTGGAAGTCTAAATAAATACATAAGCAAATAAAATGAGAAATTGGATATAAAACGAGCTAAACTACTCCCTACAATATATTTTATTATATTATGTTACATTTTATGTATACCTACGCAAAAAAATTATGGCATTAAACTATTTATGCCAAAAATTACCAAAATTTAACAGATCATAACTCTGCGAGAAATAATTGTAGTGCAATAAACTTTTTTTAAATTAAAGGTTAAAATCGCAGCTTTAAAATGATGTATATATTTTTTTGATTAGGGACATTGATTCAATAGGAACCCCTTAAATTAAAGGGTATGTTTGAGATTTTAAAATTAGCCAAGTTTGGAAGTGTGCACGGACTTGGATTATTTTTTTGCGAACATGTTATGTACATCAAATGAAAGCCTAGTTTCTCCCCTTTAATTTGAGTGGTTGCTGATCGCTGTGCGATTTTTTTGACCGAATTATCAAGGTTTGAAGAGAAAATGGTCATTTTGACTTTTATCGCAGATCTAACTTAAATTGTTGAAAATTAAGAGAGTCGATCTGCTTTACCATAGTAAATGAATAAAGAACGTCTTAAGAAATTAAACATGCATTTTTCAAGCTTAACGTTTTAACTTTAACGCAATATCGATAGTTTTTTAGTTTTTAGTAATTTTAGACAATTTTAAGAACGAGGGACACATGGAACAAAAATGTTTTAGCTGATAAACGTTATTGTTTTTATTGTGGTATACTTAATGCTTACTATGCTTTAGTGATTTGATTGGATCTATTTTTATGACAATATATAGAATTAAAGAAAAAACGTAAAATATGTGATATTTTACATGATATTTGAACTTAATTTTTTTGTTAGAAAAAGTAAGGCTAAGAAAAAAAACAATAACAGCGTTTGAAAGAGCTGACTTTCAACTTTTAATGCTTTTTCATGAAGTACTGTATGTTGATTTGTTTACGAGTAATAAGATCAAAGTCAAAATGACTATTTCTTCAAATCTTGATAACTCGATAAAAAAAAATCGCACAGCCATCAGCAATCACTCAAATTAAAGGGAAAGAATCAGGCTTTCATTTCATGTATGTAACATGTACGAAAAAAAATTATCCAAGTCTGTTCACGCTTTCAAACTTGGCAAATTTTAAAGTCTCAAACATGCCCTTTAATTTAAAGGATTCTTGTTGTATATCACTAATAAAAAACATATATACACCATTTTAAAGCTGAGATTTTAATCTTTAATTTGGTTTATTACTCTACGATTATTTCTCACAGAGTTATAATCTGTTAAATTTTGGTAATTTATGGCATAAATTTTTTGATGCCATAATTTTTTTGCCTAGTATATTTTTTATATTTTATATGTAAATGTACACATTATGTACTAATAATATTCAACAAATAAGTGTCTATCTTAGTAGCCATTATAGTGGCTCTCCCGGCCTTCTAAAGGTTAATAGTTATTATTTTCTTACTAACTTTCAACTTCTGTGATCTAATAATTTCATCATAAAAAAAAGTTTAGATGTAACATAATTAAGTGCTAATTTATTGCTTAATTCGGGATTTGAATAATAAATTAGCACTTGATGTGCGGTATATCTAAACTTTTCTTTTTAATAGCGGTACTAGGTTCAAAGAGATATTTTATCATACCATGCTGTAATTTTCCAAGCAAATTACGTATAATTTCGCCACAGATATATAATATGGTTTTTGACACTTCATTATTAGAAATAGCAGCATCTTTTTTGCTTCCAAAGAAGTTTGATACCATAATCCGTTATATCTGAAAATATATTAAAACTTTAAAATCTCTACATTTTCGATTAACTAAAATTAATAACTTACGCTGAAACAGAAATCTGAAAACTATGATCTATTATCCTCTGTCCTATCCAACTGTAGAAGAATAATCGAGTAATTTCAATCACCAAAAGCGGAGCATTTCTCATAAGTTCCGTATTAGTCACGATCTACACAATGACGCACAAAATTACATAATTGATTCGAGTCAATATGGAAGAGAACATTTTCCACCGCAATAAGTAACGACAAACTAACAATGTATATAAAGATAATAACTTTGTACTTAAAATTTATTACGTATGTACCATTACGCACGTAGAACACAGAAGTAGAATTCCCAAGCCAATGTCGGTAAAAAGACACATCGCAAACGTTGAATCAATTAAATGGATTAGTCTATTAACAACAAATAGAGATAGAAAGATCCATTTATCATATTTAGAATATATTTCCTAGTGGACTTTATAATACAATTCGTTCGATTTATAAGAATCTTTCTATTCTAACTTGCATCTGTACGCATTGTACGATGTACTCAACATTCCTGTCCCCTTTAGATACGGAATTACGATCGAGAGATTTTGATTTTCCATATACAACTAAGTTTTTCAAACGGTAACTGCAATGTATATAGAAGAGATGTTTCTTTATAAAAAGGATAAGTAAACGTAAACACAAAGTAAAAGTAGGATACCTCAATATAGCTAGTGTACCACAGGTGTGTTGCAGAAGCGCGAAATAAATGGTATCCACTCCAGTTACTAGCGTACACAACACAGCATATCCTACCATCGTAATTGCCAGAAGAATGTAATAATATCTTTCCAAATCCACGAAGAACTCGGTCGGATGCGGCATTTGCTTCGGTCTCGTTACGTTTGATGCCAGGATAATATCGAATATTGATATGGTGAGCGGCGCCGTTACCATACTAATTGTACTCGTGGTTGTCAAAACTAGTAAAAGAGAATTCTCTTTTTGCATAATTACTCAGGAGAACGAACATTGAGTATACTTATCGTTAGATGTACTTAAATAGGCCAACGTGAATATTCGACTTTTTTCAACATATTCCTTCAAAATCGAAATATCTTTTTCTTCCGCTAATGCACACCAATCGTAACGCATGTGCTCAACCAGCAACCTAAACTGAAGATATGGCTTTTTTATTTACAAGGGAACATTTTTAAGTGTAAATGATCAATCTTGATGAAATTTGGCGGGCGTGTAAAGGGGACAATACTAAGTTCAACGTATGTTTTCTTTTTTTGCCCAAATTGTCTTTCTTCGCCGCTAAGAGGCACTGAAGTTTTAATGAATATTAATCAATGTCTCATTAAATGCTTCCTAAAAAACCGTCATGTACTTATATTATGTGAAAAGATTTCACTCATATTATGTGCGTGGTGTAAAAAAACCTATATATTTTAAGCATTTCTTTATAGAATTCCATTGTTGTAATAATTTTGTATCATAAAAATAAATAACAATAAAATTAAATAAATAATTTTCAGTTCGTTTCTTTTGGAACGTTAAGGAATCTTTGATAATTTTATTTTTTCATTTAATCAGTTTTGAGAAGATTTCTAAGTTTTCTAGGAAGCATGTAATGCGATACTGATTCATTGAAAATTCAATGTCTTTAACTCTTTTAACGGTCAAGAAAAACAATTTGGGCAAAAAAGAAAACATACATTGAACTTAGTATTGACCCCTCTCCACACCCGCCAAGTTTCATCTAGATCAATTATTTACACCTAAAAATGTTTTCTTGTTAGACGAAAAATTACTTTCTGCATTGCGACACACTTTACGCTCTTACTTTTTCAATTTGCCAATAGAGACCAACTGCTTTTAAGAAACACGTACATGAGCCAAGAAAGATTGGTAGAACATCGTAAACATCATTCAAAGTTCTCATATGTGTGAATATGTATCCGAGCTGTTAATAAATCATTATTATTAATGAATATGTATATACATTATAATTAATGTATCGTATCTAATATGTATCGTATTTAATATAGGATGACTATTGACGTAACTGTAAAGCACGATTCGAATGACGCAAAAATTGCGAACAATTTCAGAAAACTCATATTAAAATTTTAATTGAGGCTCTTACAATTTTCCAATCCGTGCATATAAGAATATACGAGGTACCTGCGGCAGGAGTATAATCAATGAAGCAGGTATTGTACAATAGAAAAATGGATTTTTAGACTGTGTCGGCCACAGACCGTGTAGCGATAGCAACAGCTTGTTGACTCGAAAATATCTGGTATTAAAGATGTCCATTGGTTGGCCTGTGTTTGTTGAAGCGGAATTCTTGAATGAGTCGAAGTGAAGTTTCCGTCAACCGCACGACTCATTTGATATTCTCTTGGGGTATCGATGCGATGGCAAAGAAATATACGTTATAATATGTCGATTTAAATAGAATCAATAATAAGGGAGACGCCTTCCGCAGTCGGACGATACACGAGAAATCTTGCAATTTTAATTTCACGTATCGTCAATATTGTAACACAAAGCAACACTGTGGTAACACTTACGCTCTGCGTAGCACATTCGCTTTTGTAAAACAGAAATAACAGTTTAACGCAGCACGATACAGTTGTGATCGTCATACGCCAATTACATTAAATGTATATTTCTTAACTACGAAAAACGTTTACACAAAGTGATTAATGTGATATTTGATTTATGACAAATGTATTTATATAGCGATATGAAGTTTTTGTTTGATATACGGATACTATATCTAAAAGAATTAAATTATATCGAAATGTTGTTACAATAACGTAAGTACAAGAGATGATTTATATTTAATAACACATAAGAGCAAAAATACTTTTATTTATAATTATACTTTTGACTATATGATGCACAAAGTAAATCACATTCCATATGATGAATAATTACATATCATCCGAGTTTAATGATATCATTAACGTAACATAGGAAGCTGACGTTTTCATGAGCTTAAAAATATAATATAATGTTAAACTTCTTTACATATAATTTTAAGGGGGGAAACTTGTTTAGAAGGCCGAAAAAATAGCACAATTTGACAAATTTTTTTTGCAGCTATAATGAAAGTTATTATTTACAACACTTTAAATATGTTTTATTTACATCTTAAAGTGTTCACCCAGAAGGTATTGGCTACAAATTTAAAATGCACTTTAATTTTTTGTCTTAGATGAGATAGAACGAGCGCTATCGTGTACATACACAGTGCGGCGGCGGCGAGGCGACAGAAACATCATTTTTCTAACCAAATGTTTATGTTTTTTTATTAAACAAATCTTTTTTTACACTTTAAGATGTAAATAAAACATACCTAAAGTGTTGTAAATGATTATAACTTTTATTACAGCTGCACAAAAAATTTGTGAAATTATGCTATTTTTTCGGCTTTCTAAACGAGTTTCCGCACGTAAAATTGTATGGAATATTTGTATATATTTCAAATATCATTCAAAACAAATTAGTTATATAGATTTAAAATCCACTTATTTTAACCTTTAGAGGGCCGGGATTTTTTCATTGAAACTTTGAATTTTTTTTTACGAAAAATTTTTATATATATATAATATACATGTTCTAAATAATTTCCAAGTTTGTTGCTGGCCAGTCATTATAATAGTGGCCATTCCCGGCCCGGTACAGCATGGAAATTTTGAAAATGATGTTTTTAGGGTTTCTAGAGATTTCTAAGGGGTTTTTGATATCGCTGATCATAATTTTTATCGAAAATTTACAGAAAAATAATGTTGCAATCATCAACATTGTTGTGAAAGTTTAAATAAATACGCAAATAAAATGAAAAATTGGGTATGAAACAAACTAAACTACTCCCTACAATATATTATATTATGTAACATTATATATATATATATATATATATATATATATATACAATATATACATTTTTTTATGTTTTATATGTAAATGTACACATTATGTACTAATAATATTCAATAAATAAGTGTTTACCTTAGTAGCCATTATAGTGGCCAACCTGGCCCTCTAAAGTTAATAGTTATTATTCACCTACTAAACTTTCAACTTTGGTGATCTAATAATTTTATCATAGAAAATAGTTATCATAGAAAATAGTTAGATGTAACGTAATTAAGTGCTAATTTTTGCTTAATCCCATTAACGCCCAAATAACACAAAAATTTTCTCTGACTTTAAGCCAACAGATTTTAATAAAATCTTGATTAATTCATTTGGAATCAATTTTTCTAGATATTTTCGGGTCTGCTCTTTACGATGTGACCACTTAGAAAAGTCAAAAATATTAATTTTTATTATTTTTAGACAAATTTAAACAAATAGTCACGTTTTTTCAATCTGTTTTTTTAAAGAAAATTATCGATTTCTTAGGGAAAAAAATGCTGTTTTTATATTGGAAATTGCACAAAACATGTTATTAACACTTGTACTTCAAAAATATGTAGGTGTTTTTTTTTTTTCTGAATATGGCAGATTCAAAAAAGTGTCCAAAATTGCGAATTTTCTTTCATATCTATTTTTTCTCACTTTATAATACCTATTAAAATATTCATGAAAATTGTATACAAGGGTTTTTCGGATCACTGATTATGAATCTGCTGTCAGATTTGCAAAATTCAAAATGGCGGATCCATGTAGTTGACAAATTTTTGAAAATTTTTCTATTTTTGATGAATGAAAATTAGTATATAGAGGTTTCTAAGGTCGCTGATTAGGAATCTGCAGTTAGATTTGAAAAATTCAAAATGGCGAATCTAACATGGCGGACAAATTTTTGAAAATTTTTTAATTTTTATAAAAATGGTTATATATATATATATATAGGAATTTTTAGAGTTGCTGATTATGAATTCACTATCAGCTTTTCAAAATACAAAATGATGGATCAAAAATAATAAAACTGAAAAGTTTGAGTAGAAAAAAATTGTATTTATGCATAATTCAGGCCGCCTTCATATCTGAGCAGAAAAACAGAAAACAGAAAAGCAGAAGCAAATTAGAACTCTCATTCATAGTAGGCAGTATGTATTGGTATATATTATTACATACTGCTTACTATATCAATGAGAGTTCTAATTGGGCTTCTGCTTTTCTGCTAAGATGTGAAGTTGGCCTTAGAATAAATAATGGTCATGTTTTGTTTTAATGTAATATGTTCCAGTTAAAAATTGATGAATGTTTGACATTTTTTTACGGCACTGAATACCAGGTGCATACACGTCCACCATATTGAATCCGCCATATTGAATTTTGCAAATCTGACAGCAGATTCGTAATCAGTGACACCAAAAACTCTTGTAAGATATCAATTTTCATGAATATTTTAATATTATAAAGTGAGAAAGCAAAAAAATACATATAAAAGAAAATTCGCAATTTTGGATGCCTTTTTGAGTCTGCCGTATTCGGAAAAAAAATTTTTTTTAAATGACTACATATTTTTCAAGTACAAGTGTTAATAACACGTTTTGTACAGTTTCCAATATAAAAATAGCATTTTTTGCCTAAGAAATCGGATATTTTCTTTAAAAAACAAGATGAAAAAAACGTGATTTTTTTGTTTAAATTTGTCTAAAAAACAATAAAAATTGATATATTTGACTTTTTTAAGTGTCGCATTGTAAAGAACACACCCGAAAACATTCAGAAAAGTTAATTTCAAAATGAATTAATCAAGATTTCATTAAAATCCGTTGGCTTAAAGTTAGAGAAAAATTTTGTGTTATTTGGGCATTAATGGGTTAATTCGGGATAAGTTGTAATAAATTAGCACTTAACGTGTGGTATATCCGAACTTTTCTTTTTATGATAACGGTACTATGTTCAAAGAGATATTTACCAGGCTGTAATTTTCCAAGCAAATTACGTATAATCTCGCCACAGATATATAACATGGTTTTTGACATTTCATTATTAGAAATAGCAGCATCTTTTTTGCTTTCAAAGAAGTTTGATACCATAATCCGTTATATCTGAAATTATATTAAAACTTTGAAATCTCTACATTTCCGATTAACTAAGATTAATAACTTACGCTGAAACAAAAATCTGAGAACTATGATCTATTATCCTCTGTCCTATCCAACTGTTGAAGAATAATCGAGTAGTTTCAATCAGCAAAAGAGGAGAATTTCTCATAAGTTCCGTATTAGTCACGATCTGCATAATGACGTACAAAATTACAAAATTGGTTCGAGTCAATATGCATGGAAGAGAACATTCTCCAATAAGTAACGACAAACTAACAAAAGAATGAAAAGATAATAACTTTGTATTTAAAATTTACTAGTATAAGTATGTACCATTACGCACGCAGAACACTGAAGTAAAATTCCCAAGCCAATGTCGGTAAAAAGACACATCGCAAACGTCGAATCAATTAAATGGATTAATCTATTGATAACAAATAGAGATAGAAAGATCCGTATATCATATTTAGAATATATTTTCTAGTGGACTTTATAATATAATTCATTCGATTTATAAGAACCTTTCTATTCTAACTTGCAACTGTACGCATTGTACTATGTACTCAACATTCCTGTCCCCTTTAGCTACGGAATTACGATCAAGAGATTTTGATTTATCATATACAACTAAGTTTTTCAAACGGTAACTGCAATGTATATAGAAGAGGTATTTTTTTATAAAAAGGATAAATAAACGTAAATACAAAGTAAAAGTAGAATACCTCAATATAGCTAGTGTGCCACAGGTGTGTTGCAGAAGCGCGAAATAAATGGTATCCAACCCGGTTATTAGCGTACAGCACACAGCATATCCTATCATTGTAATTGCCAGAAGAATATAATAATATCTTTCCAAATCCACGAAGAACTCGGCCGGATGCGGCATTTGCTTCGGTCTCGTTACGTTCGATGCCAGGATAATGTCGAATATTGATATGGTGAGCGGCGCCGTCACCATAGTAATCGTATTTGTGCTTATCAAAACTAGTAAAAGAGAATTTTCTCTCTTTGCATAATTACTCAGGAGAATGAACATTGAGTATACTTATCGTTAGATGTACTTAAGTAGGCCAACGTGAATATTCGACTTTTTTCAACATATTCCTTCAAAATCGAAATATCTTTTTCTTTTTCTAATACACACCAATCATAACGCACATGCTCAATCAGCAACCTAAACTGGAGATACGGCAATTTTTCTTACAAGAGAACATTTTTAGGTGTAAATAATCAATCTTGATGAAATTTAGTGGGCGTGTAATGGGGATAATACAATTCGTTTTCAACGTATGTTTTCTTTTTTGCCCAAATTGTTCTTCTTCGCCGCTAAGAGGCACTGAATTTTTTAATGAATAAAGAACTATATACTTTAAGCATTTCTTTATAGAATTCCATTGTTGTAATAACTTAGTATCATAAAAATAAATAATTAATCAATATCTTATTAAATGCTTTCTAAAAAACCGTCGTGTATATTCTATGAAAAGATTTTATTTGTATTATGTGCGTAAAAAAACTATATACTTTAAGCATTTCTTTATAGAATGCCATTGTTGTAATAACTTTGTATCATAAAAATAAATAACAATAAAATTAAATAAATAATTTTCAGTTCGTTTCTTTTGGAACGTTAAGGAGTCTTTGATAATTTTATTTTTTCATTTAATCAATTTTGAGAAGGTTTCTAAGTTTTTTAAGAACTATTTAATACGATACTGTTTCATATTTATTGAAAGTTTAATGTCTTCTAATGCTCAAAAAAAGCAGTTTGGGCAAAAAAGAAAACATACGTTGAACTTAGTATTGACTCCTCTACACATCCGCTAAGTTTCATCAAGATCGATTATTTACACCTAAAAATGTTCTCTTGTTAGACAAGAAATTACTTTCTGCATTGCAGCGCATTTTACACCCTTACTTTTTCAGTTTGCCAATACAGACCAACTGCTTTTAAGAAACATATACATGCGCCAATAAAGAGTGGCAGAACATCGTAAAAATCATTCAAAGTTCTCGTACGTGTGAATATGAATCCGAGCTATTAATAAATTATTATCATTAATGAATATGTATATATAAATTGTAATTAATGTATCGTATGTATATTAATATGGGATACATGACTATTGACGTAACTGTACAGTACGATTCGAATGACGCAAAACTTGCGAACAATTTCAGAAAATTCATATAAAAATTTTAATTGATCCTCTTACAATTTTCCAATCCGTGTACATAATAATATATGAAGTACCTGCGGCAGGAGTATAATCAGTATACCGAGTATTGTACAATAGAAAAATAGACTTTTGTTAGATTGTGTCGGCCACAGACCGTGTAGCGATAGCAACAGCTTGTTGACTCGAAAATATCGGGTATCAAAGATGTCCATTGGTTGGTCTGTGCTTGTTGAAGCGGAATTCTTGAATGAGTCGAAGTGAAGTTTCTGTCAACCGCACGACTCATTTGATATTCTCTTGGGGTGTCGATACGTTGGCAAAGAAATATACGTTATAATATGTCGATTTAAATAGAATCACTTATGAGGTAGACGCCTTCTGCAACCGGGAGATACGCGAGAAGTCTTGCAATTTTAATTTCGCGTGTCGTCAATGTTGTGACAAAGCAACACGGTGGTGATGCTTATGCTCTGCATTCACATTTGTAAAACAAACGAAATAACAGTTAAACGCAGCACGACACAGTTTGTCGCCATATGTCAATTACGTTAGGATGTTTTAACTATCAAGTAAAAAAAAACATTTAGGACGATATTCATAGACAGTTTATATATTTAAGATCATCTTAGGTACAGTCTTATATGGTTCTAAACCAATCACAGAGCCGTATTAGCATTTTAAGACATTACTTAAGACAGTCTAAATAAGACAATTTAAATAACTGACTATGAATACCGCCCTTACAAAGTGATTATCGGCAATATTTGATTTATGTCAAATGAATTTATACAGCGGTGGATTATACCAAAAAATAATTATATATAATAATGTATGTTAATTTTAATACAAAACTTTCATAATATTTATATTGACGCTTTTATTTTTATGTATGTGCAGGAGAATGGATCGAATCAAGTGCTAAACAATGCTATTTTGTGACCGCCTTGAGCGACCGATATTTTCCAGAGAGGTAACTACATAAAATACATTTACATATAGTATATATATATATATATATATATATATATATATACAATATATACATTTTTTTATGTTTTATATGTAAATGTACACATTATGTACTAATAATATTCAATAAATAAGTGTCTATCTTAGTAGCCATTATAGTGGCCAACCTGGCCCTCTAAAGTTAATAGTTATTATTCACCTACTAAACTTTCAACTTTGGTGATCTAATAATTTTATNATGTACATATAGTATATTTAAAAATAATTTAGAAAAATTTTATCGACATAATTAATTGGGTTGAGAGAGAAAGCGAGCAAAGTGCGCGTGCACGCTCTTATACATATAACTGAACAACTGTAGTTACTTAAATATTCTAGTAGATCCATATACATATATTATAAAATAACTTTTAACGTCCAAGAAATTAAATTGAGAGAATTTCTATAATAAATAATGTAATATTCCTTCCTCAAGAGAAAAGAGGTTTTTAAGATTTAATAAGGAATACTGATATCATTTAGTATATATATATATGCATAATATAAAGTTAAATAAGTAAAGTGAATTGAACGAACCGTTTCCGTGATTACGCATTATAGTAGAATAATATTACGATATATATTAATATAAGCGTAATTTTTTTTATTACTTTGTACTTTTATTTATAATAAACACAAATCGATATTTGTGTTTATTATAAATACAATTCATACATTAACACCTGAGTTTTTGACATAGAAAGACTAGAAAGTTTATCTGAGTGAAAAGTTTCTGAGAAATTTATGCATCTCATGATTCGCGCAGCGAGATCATTACTGTGCAATAAGAAACCGATGTTTTTATTACCTTAAAACAATATTTATTATTTTATAATGCATTATCTTTTTCTCGTCGATAAGATTCACGGATATGCTATAAATGTTTTTACATTGTTACGTATGATATTTTCGCGATGTTTCCATACCTTAGTGAAATTTTGTAGATTGATAACATATAACTTGGCGATAGTTAGTTGAGAGGCTTTCTGGCCTCGCGCAATTAGGAACAACAGTAATTTTTGCACTTTTATGGACGCCTTGTACCACATTCCATCATAACTGTAAAAAGATATATCGCAAAGAAATAATTTCATGCAAATTCTGAATAGCTTTATCTTACGCTGCTATCGAGATTTGAACGCTATGATCGACAATTTCTTGTCCGGCCCAATTATTGAAAAATATTCGACAACTTTGCATTATCATAAGACTCAAGTATCGAATAAAGTCAGATGATCCTATTCGAATTGTGATCTGCGAAAAATGGTTAAGCTTGAAAATATTTTCAGCATTTTCAACAATTAATAATAAAAAAATATTAATA
>JAJVSH010000210.1:52241-74448 GCA_021460005.1 Tetramorium alpestre | reverse complement strand
ATATAATATTATAAATAAATATATTTATATTATATTGCCGTGTAAGCTTAAATTTAAATATTATTATACTCACCATTATGCATAAAGTAGTATGCAATAAAAATCCAAATCCAATATCGAAAAAGAGAAATAATGAGACTACACGTTCCATCATCTTTGTAAATCTGGATCGATAAACGTTATCAAGATCTAAGTCCTTATCTAAATGAAATTTTAATAATAGATACAAGCATGTTTAAATATAAATATAGATATGCAAAAATAATGATATGCTATTCTTGAAATAATTGTTACACCAACAGTAGTATTCTTTCATGCAGTTGAATGCAACGTCGAATACGTCGATCGATTTCCTCGTGCATACAGTCACCATTTATCCATTGTAATTTATCGTATGTCGTTAAATTTCTTAGATGATGACTACAATAAGTGTATATCTATTTTTATATGTTCAACTCCTAATTTATAATTTATTCTTTACGCGTAAATATTACACGGAATTAAATAGTTTAGCAAAATCATTATTGCAGCCAAATCTTAATTTGTTTGTAGGAACATGTTTATTTGCTGTTGAAACAAAAAATCAAACAAATATATTTTACTGTTAAAACAAAATTATCGCTGGTACAATGTCAAAGAATTAAGAAAATTAAAGAAAATGAAAAAAAGAAATAGTATAAATTCATTATATTGAAATGAATCCTTTATCTCTATACGTATGATTATATTAATTAAATAATTATTTTAATTATCTGGATTTTAATCAGATTGATATGAATCAATTCTCACCACAATATGTTATACATTCCACAAATATGCTCCACCAGGAATATATACAAAGTATCGGAAGCTATTACGATCATGACACAGCAAATGTAATCTAAATATATGATCAATAATAGTGAATAATAATGCTTCTCTTGATCGTGAATGATGTAATCCATAAGTTGTGGCAATTTTCTCGGCCTTGTTTCATTTAGGGGTGAAATGATGTCCAAAACAGGTGCGGCGAGTGCTAACAAACCAAAGCAGGATACAAATCCGATTATGCAAACTAAATAGAAAAAGAGGAAAGAATTATATTCCTTTTCATTTTTCTTCTAAATAAAAAAACGTACAAAGCAATTAAATAAATAATTATTTTAATTGATAACTATAAATTTATTGAAATTAGCAAACATTTGTTTGCAATTTATTTATTATTTATCTATATCCGAGTTTTTTCATTTTTACATATTTTTACATATTGTAAAATAATTGTATTAAGATATATATTTTTAAATAATGTATTAAGATATATATTTTTTAAATATATGTATATGTCTCTTCATCAATCGATCCTTAAGGACAACAAACTATCTGACAATAATCCTTAAAAGATATTTGGTCAGTGAATTCGTACTTGAATATGCTACCGAGAGCTTGCGACTCTTTTCAGCGTAATGCGTTAAAATTTGGGTTTCTTCATTTGTCAGTAGATTGTTCCAGTCATCCTGTATATGTTGCAAAAGCACCTTAAACTGAAACGACGCTCATTGAGAATAAGTCAATCGTGACGCAACGATCATGCTTACCATTTCGAAATTGCGTAGTATAGCGATGAATCTCGTAATACATAATATTGTACCAGTTAGAATTGGCAAAAGTTCGAACGTCTCATCCAGATCATTCGCCTGCCTGATCATATATGCGATCTGATAATCAATAATCAATTTATGACTCGTTGATTATACATATTTCACGTATACTTGGACATTTAAACATAAACTCGCGTATAGACAATCGCTTCTGTGACACAGAAAGAGCACGACTATTGAATTAACACGAATTTGCATTAGTATGTTAAACAAATTTTTAGAACTCTATATCTTCGTTCTATTCGTTTTTCTCTTTTTAGATTCTAATATTACTATTATATTACTGTTAGCAAACTACCTGCGGTAATAACATTGTCATCATGCCGAATATGAAGAATAATCGAGTTAGAAATTTCATAAGAGGCTTTTGGTACGGCCACAGGCCAGTGAAAGACAGGAAGAACTTGTTAATTTTAAAATACCGCGTGTCAAAGATATCTATAACTTTGTTATCAAGAAACATGGTAGTGTTTTGCATCTAGTATATGCGCGAGACAAACTAGGTATACTGAACTATATACTGAATAAGAATCGATAAATATTCCTTTTACAAGAACAGTATCCTTCTCACCCGCTCTCGCCTCCCTCCTCTTTCTTTCTCTCTTTCAATATCTTCTTTAGTATTCTGTTAAAAGTTCGTTTTATGGGAATATACTTCAAGGTGCGCAGCATGGCAGCAACATTAATAAAGAATACACGCTTTAGCTAGAAAAATATTGTAACATACGAATAACTAGAATTTGTAATAATATCTTTGTATGTCTTAAGGCTTTGAAGATACTTCGTATTATTATTTCATATTCTTAATATTACAAAGTTCACAGACTTTTGTGTAATAATACATAGAAGTCTGTGGTGAAGGTACTGACTTATTGATTAATCCTTCGTTGCACACGTGGAGGTATACATATACAACACTTCAGAAATCTTATTTTTATTACTGCATCTAAAATGTTTCACTTTCTCAATGCTGCCTTCTTTAATACTTTTCAAAAACTAGTTGAAGAAACTATATAAAACTAATTATTAGTTGTAAAACCTGTATAAAACTAATCTTGTTTATAAATATATAAGAATTGATTAGAAAAAATTGATTTTAAAAATTTTCACTTTTTTATGATTTTTAAAATAAATAATTAACATAAGGTGTTTCCTGCACTTTCAATTATTTATGTTTCAAATTTTAACCCGCGCAACGAAGAGTTAAGATGTCAACGATAAACACATAAAGATATAAGTTTCGATAACAGGTAACATATTCTTACTTATGGTTGGTGTAAGACGTTAGTCACATTTATTTAAGATTACAAATAGTTTCTGCAATAGCAATAATAAACAACTTTATAAATGAACATGCAAAAGTTTATTGTTTATGCACCAAAATGGCACACTACTTCTCAGATGCTCTCTATAGTTTTATAATTTTTTTGATTTTCAAATCAAGCATCTTTTATTGTTAGAAACATGAAAATTTTTATACTTTATTCTTATTAAATTCAACAAAAATTATAAGAAGATAAATCGATAATAAAAAAAAAACAATCATTACGATAATTGTGAGTCAGGAAACGTTTTATTTTTACAGTGAAAGATAGTTATTTAATCGATTGATGAGGAACATTGCTTTTGTGTCGTAACTGCTCCTTACGGATCTTCAGGCGCATGAAAGAAAATTATATGAGATATATTAATTATAAAATTATAAATCTTTTACAAGATGAACAAAAATACTTATGCACATCATTGAATATATCTATGATATCTAAACATTTTTTTATAATTTGTTATGTTAAAAGAAATTTTTTAATTTTTTCGTGAAACGGATAGAAAATACATATGTTCATATTCTTTATGTCAAATATCGCTTTACAATGACTTATGATTACAATCATTTATAATAAAATACAAAACCTATTAATTTTTTAAATACGATAACTTTTTGATACAATTGCACAATATCTCCCTTATTTTACGGATAAAAAGGCCATAAAATACGACATGGCAGTTTGCAATACCTTAAAATTGAATGTCAATCTATTACAATACGTAATATGTGTAAATATGTATTACGTACAATTATAAAAGTTTTTTTTTTTTAAAGACATACCGAACTACACATAGTCATGGACATAACGAACATCCTTCCAGCCGTGAGTGTACACGGAACGAAACTTCTATAAAGAAGTATTCTAAATAAATTTCTAGTTTTTATGGAAAATGCATACCATCTTGAATTGTACCTAATAAATGAAATACATCATATGATTTACATTTCTCTAAAAATTATTTTGTAAAAATTCAAAAGAGGTCGAAAAATTTGACTAAAATTATTGAAAAAAGATCATTAAAATATCATCAAAAATATTATCAAAATTAATCGCTATAAAATCTTACAAATTCTTATTTGAACACAGGAAAACCTGACGTTATTTCGTTATATACTTGACGTGACTTAATGTCACGTGATGTTGAAATGACGTCAAAACAATGACAAATAACGTCAGCTTTCCTGGGATGTAATTGTAAGGTTTAAAGGATTTAATAGAAATTGAATCCATACGCTTTGTTAAAAATTTCTGCACTTCTGTCTATTAGCAATTGTCCAGGAATACACATACATATGAGATGAGTAAACACAGCACAAGTTACAAAAACATATCTTATTACTTCTTCAGTATTTTCCAAGTTATTAATAAGCTGTGAAAAGTTTAAATATTGCATTAAAAATTATATTTTTCGCTAGAGACATATATATTTCTTAAATCCTTACTTGTAATCCCATTACACTCAAAAGCAGCACATTCAAGAATAGAAGAATGAATGTCACTTGCGTGAACATGGAGTCCAGCGTCTGAGCGTGTCTAAATAGTAAATCGAATAAAATAATTTAATATAAATTAATATAATATAATATAATATAATATAATATAATTAATAATTTAATATAAATTTAATATAATATAGTTGATTAAATGTTAGATTGGACACTGTTAATTTACTTTTAAAACCATCACTAAAACTATTATTATTATTATTGTGGACAATAAAATTTCACGTGATGCTGACTCTAATGCAAGTTGATGTTTTTTCAAACACGTCATCAATTCACGATAATCATTGCCGATAAAACCGTGTTCTTCTATAAATAGATGACAATGCATCCCTGCATGTATTTTTTCGTCATCGTCCGACTTAGTGTCTGTCCCGCCAGTAATATTTTCAAGATTCTGACTTTGAAATGAAACATTGTAAATTAGTAATGCACAATCTGTGTTCTCTAAGTTTATTTATTCAAAAAAAATAACTAAACTCTCCTATAAAAACAATTAAGTTTGTAAAAAATATAAAAAGAGTAAGATTTTAATTTTTAATTTTACTTACCTGACTGCTGTAAATAGACTGCAAGTATGCAATACACACACTATATACGTGGTATCGACGGTGAACAAAATTGTTATACAAGTTATACTCGTTACATAGGAATGGAACACAATTGGATAATAAAACTTTTCTTTATTCATTCTGTACTCAGCCTGATATACATATGCCAATGGCCGCGATTCATTCAACGGAATTACGATATCCAAGATTTTTGGTATCAATGGAATTAGCAAATAAAATATCAGAAATACCGCAAAATATACTGCAGAAAGAAATTATATAGCTTATTAAATGTATGAAATGTCAAAGAATATTCTTTTTTGACATGGACATTTTATAATTCCGTAAGAATTTCATAAAAATACGTAAAATTTTATACATTTTGAAAAAATTTAATTTAATTCAAGAAAAGTTTTCCTTGCACCAAAAAAATTTAACATAATATTTTTTGCGATTACAATGATTGATATTTTTTAAATTTAGAAACTAATTACTTCCGAACCTGCAAAATAGCTTGTTACTTTACGGCTGATATTGGCATAATATCTCAAGATACGACGTTCGCTTTCACTACTAAAAAGTTCCCAATGATCATTCATAAGTTGCAACAGTCGTCGAAACTGATAAACAATAGAAGAGCAAAGAAAAAATAGTAAATAGGAAATATACATTATTGACACCGAATTGACAACTCACTTTCTTATTATTCACAACGATATTAATTAACTTTATGTAAGAAGCCACAACAGGTGTAATGGTAATTGTACATTCGACAGCCATATCTATATCACCCCACGTATCGTATAATAGAAGCGCCTATAAAAATCAATGGCTATATTGGCAACATTAAAGTGCAAGTATATCATACCTATTTGTTAGTAAGAAAGGAAATTGAATTTAATCCAACAGTATCTTCTCAACAAATACTTAATTAACACTTAATACATTTGCTCTATTACTTGTATAATTAATACGACACATTACCTCAACTAGAAAAAGAGAATAGTGCACTATTGATAAAATACACGGTACTAATATTTTCGATGCTTTACTTTGATACGGCCAACCACCGATTCGCAACAAAAAAAATTTATTGATAGCATAATATTTTTCGAAGTTTGAATTCATCTCGTATATAGGATTTTATGCAAATGTACCGTTGTGAGTCGTCTCCCCTTGTTAAATGTATGATATAAAGAAAACTTGACGTGGACAAGAGAAGAACAATATGATTACGGTAATGAGCGCATGTCAGAGCGGATTGTCAGTTCGATATTTCTAGTTTGTCAAACTTATACGAATGGAAGATATACCTGATATTAAATTAATCGATACACGATGGTCGACGTCTTTAGACTGTGTAGTTTGCAACACAACTTCAGTCACATCTCATAGAAATTATAAGAGCTAGTTAGATAAAAATGAGTCAAAAAGATTATTCCAAAAACACTTATCTTTATTCCGAAAAGAGTCTCCACCAACATTGAGGTACTTAAATACCGAAATTGATAATTCCACGCTCATAAATATTCTTCGGTTTTTGCGTCCAAATATGTGTAACTGTCACTTGCACTCCATCGTATGATGCAAACATGCGACTCTACAATTGCTTCTTCAATGCACCGAAAATATAGAAATTACAAGGGGAAAAAGCTGGATTGTAGAAAAAGAATGTTTAAGAACTTTCTACTTAAACTTTCGAAGAGTATCACGAGTCACAATAAATCTGGACATTAGACAATTAAACATATTTATAAATTTTCTATAATTTTTTATCAGTATCATATCATTTTTTTTTTATTTTCTGTTTTCGCGAAATAGCGAAAATAATATACAGATATTCGTACTTCTGAAATATGTCGCTTTATTATGATTACATTCATCCTTTAAAAAACACAACAATTGCTAATGATTTTTTTAGATATTATTTATAATTTTATGACGTAATATACCCATGATCTACTTGTTATTTCTAAATAATTACAAATTCAACGCTCGTGTATCGTATGCTGTCTACCTAATTTGTTTTACCCAATGTCTCATTTTTAATTAATGTTCAGAAAGGTTTCCTACTTCGAATCTGACTATCACTT
Source organism: Tetramorium alpestre (assembly GCA_021460005.1). Taxonomy (NCBI): domain Eukaryota; kingdom Metazoa; phylum Arthropoda; class Insecta; order Hymenoptera; family Formicidae; genus Tetramorium; species Tetramorium alpestre. The sequence continues at coordinate 67,337 of JAJVSH010000210.1, read as the reverse complement.
AGATTCGGCAAAAAATTATAAAAAAATTGCAAAGCTTAGTAACCAAGGTAAGTTTAGTAAGCCATATTGGGTAGAATTACTTTATATAATTGCACAATGACGTCCTTATTGTACGGATAAAAAGGTCGTGAAATACGACATAGCTGTTTGCATCACCTTAAAATTGAATGTTAATCTATTACATTATGTAAAATTGTAAAATATGTATACACCTAAATTAAACGTACCGAACTGCACATAGTCATAGACATGATGAACATTTTTCCAGCCGTTAGTGTACATGGAAAGAAACTTCTATAAAGAAGTATTCGTAATAGATTTTTAGTTTTTATGGAAAATGTATGCCACGCCGAAGCGTATCTAACAGAAAAAATGCGTCTTATGATTAACTTGTTATTAATAATGTAAGTCATTAATAATTATACATATGAGGTAAATTTAACGTAGGGAAAGAACATTGCCGTTTAGAGACTCGCCGGAAAAACTACTTTACATACTAATTCTAAGATTTTAACATTAAAAATAGGTGTGTTCCCCTCGGGAAATACACTTATTTTTTCAATCAAAAAGAACACTCAAGGTCTATTTGTTCCTGTTCACATTTTAAGATGCTCTCATTCAAAATGCGCTTTTTCGATTGTCTTTTTTGAAAAAAATTTTTGGTAATATTTTAGATATTTTGAAATATGCGTAGACAATTTATATATGTCGCTAACATTATGAACATTGTAAAAAAATGTTGCAAAAATAACAATTGTACAAAAAGTACAAGTTTTAAATAAAAAAAATCATATTTTTTCTCGTTTTTAATATTTTTGGCTAAAAATTTAGACTTTACGACTTTAAAACTATTTTTGATCAAAGTTGATTACTATGTGTTCCCCGAGGGTTAATTGATATTAATTTTAATATTAATTAGCACTAAGGTTTGAAATTGAACTTTGAATTAACAGAAAGATAATTTTATTTTATAATTATTTCAATCATATAAAATTGATCATATAAAATATTCAATAAACATTTCAATAAACAATATTCAATACACATAAACATTTTTTTTAAAGTTGAGATGTCATTATTTATTGTTTAAAAAACTGTGATCAAATATTAAATATTAGATATTGAAAGAATATCATGACAAATAAATTTCCGAAGATCTTCTAAAATAAAAATTTTTCTTGTTTACATATAAAGTTTAAAGCATTCTTACGCCTTGTCGAAAACTTCTGTGCTACGATCTATCAATAATTGACCGGGAATGCACATACATATAAGATGAATAAATCCACCGAAACCCACAAAAGCATATCTTATTACTTCATCACTATGCGTTCGGTTATTAATAATCTAAATTAAGTATAAATTTATAATACATTTAAATATTGAGCTGTAAAATGTATTCTTAGCAGCAATACATGTATTTTTTAAATGCTTACTTGTATTCCGACCACACTCAATATTAACATATTTAGACATAAAACAGCGAATGTTACTTGAGTAAATGTGGAATCCAATATTTTAACGTGTCTAAAGAGAGAAGAAAAGATTGGATCAAATAATTTAATATAAACTCATATAACACAAAACTTGCAATTACATTACAGCAATGTTGAAACAAGATTACAATCTTGCAGCAATATTGCTGCAGTATAACTGCAAGTTAGCTGTATGAGAATAGTCAAATGATTATTTTAAGATGATTAAAACATTTCACTAAGATTGTTAGAGCCATTGTTATTATAGGTTTACAGAATTTTACGTAGTATACAGACTCTAATGCTAGTTGATGTTTTTTCAAACATGTCGTCAATTCACGATAATCATTGCCAACAGAACCGTGTTCCTCCATAAATAGATGATAATGCATCCCTGTATGTATTTTTTCGTCATCATCTAATTTAACGTCTGCCTCGCCAATAATATTTTCAAGACGCCGGCTTTGAAATTAAACGCGGAAATTAATAACAAGCAATTATTGTGTTTTCTCTAAAGGACCCCGTACACAATCTTATGAAAATTGAATTTCGATCGAATCGTCTGAAACTTTTAGAAAAGTTAGTTTTAACCATGGTAATCAAAAGACATAATGGGCACGAAGTCCAAAAATGGACAGTTTTTGAGATATGTACGGTTACAAGTCGGAAAAATAGCTTTTTGAGGCTAGATTGTTGTATAGGTTACGCAACACCAAAAAAAGTATCTATCTATCTATATATATAAGGGTGTCTTATTTTAAATAATGTTTTATTTTAAATGATATGGTTTAAATGATATTATCTCACGAATCGATAATTTTATTGAAAAATTTTTGGAACGAAAGTTGCATGGGGGTTGAAGGAGAACACATGATAGAAATGTGGACTTGACCTTGTCAAAGTCAGGTCAAGGTCATTAATGTTTTTTAAATGAAAATCCCTATTGTTTATTACATATTCTTGTAGCTTATCTCGAGAGCTTTCTAAAACACTATAATAAAGTTACGTTTCATTGAGTATTTTCCGAGTGAGGTTTGAAAGTTACAGTACCGCCGGCGTTATTCATGTACGCATGCGCGTGTGAGCGGGATTTTTACGCGCGCGCGTCTCCGCGATCTATGTATACGCACTTGACATACACTCACGCGCACGGAATTGAGTCCAATCCTTTCCAATTGAACTTTTTTTCGTATAGCTTTTTCTTTTAATTTTTTTACATTAGTGGGCTTTTTCAAATGAAAGTTTGAGGTTATTAAGCTTTCGGGTCAACAACAACTTTGTCGAGATCCATGTTTTGAGCATTTAATACACTTTGTAATAATGTAATGTAATTGATGGGTATTAACATTATTTTCATGGCGAGTATAGTCCATATACCATACAACACAAGCTATGTGTGCCTATACAACCTATACAGCAATCCAGTCTCAAAAAGCCATTTTTCCGACTTTTAATCATACGTATCTCAAAAACTGTCCATTCTCGGACTTCGTGCCCATTATGACTTTTAATTAGCATGGTATAAGAAGTAACTTTTCTGAAAGTTTCAGACGAAAATCGACCAAAATTAAATTTCCAGGTTGTGTGCGGCGTCCTTTATTCATTCAAGAATAATTAAACTTTCACTTTGAAATAGGTTTTGTAAAAGATATAAGGAGAATGCGATCTTATTTTTTATTTTACTCACCTGATAGCTGTAAATAGACTGCAAGCATGCAACACACACATTACATACGTGGTATCGACGGTAAATAAAATTGTTCCTGAAATTATACTTGTTGCATAGGAATGGGACACGATTAGATAATAAAATTTCTGTTTGTCTATTCTGTGTTCAGCCTGATAAACAAATGTTAATGGCCGCGATTCATTCAACGGAATTACAATATCCAAAATTCTTGGTATTATTGGAATTAATAAATAAAATGTTAATGTTATGATATAGTAAACTGGAAAGACAAACATACATAGCTTATTATTTGTATAAAATTTTCCAAAGAATGTTCTTTCTTTATATTTCATCATTCTGTACAAATTTTGTAAAAATATGATGATATGTGTGTTACTGATTTTCAGTAACTTAGCAAAAAAGAAGGAAATCTCTCTCTTTCTCGTGAAGCCCACAGGACATACACATGAAATTTTGGATTTTGAAAAAATTAAGTTTATTTGAAAAAGATTTTCTTCCCTTTTATAAGAAAAATTGAACAATATACTTGCGATTATAATAGTCGATTATTTCTCTTTAAAAATTAAAAAATTAATTATTTTTGTACCTCCAAAATAGCTTGTTATTTTTTGACTAATACTAGCATAATATCTCAAGATATGACGTTCATTTTCATTATTAAAAAGTTCCCAATGTTCGTTCATAAGTTGCAATAGTCGACGAAGCTAAGCAACAATGCAAAAATTAATAACAATAAGTACACAGCAAGTTATCTATGTCGAGTTGACAACTCACTTTGTCATTGTGCACAAGGATATTAATTAACTTTATGTGTGCAGCAATAAGAACAGTAAGGGTAATCAAACATTCAACGGCAATATTGATATCACCCCAAGTGTCGTATAATAAAAACACCTAAAAATCAATAATAATAAGCAATATTAAAGCAGAAGTATGTGATAAATTTAATTTTTATTAGGAGAAATTGAATTCTATTCAGCAATATTTCTTAACTGATCATTCATTGATACGTTTCCTGATTACCATCTAATTGATACGATACACTACCTGAGTTACGATGGTAGAATAGTGTACCATTGTAAAAAGACACGGTACCAATATTTTCAGTACTTTACGCTGATACGGCCAGCCACCGACTCGTGACAAAAATAATTTGTTCGTGGAATAATATTTTTCCATTTCCGAATTCATGTTGTATGTACGTAGTTTACTGTGCAAATGTATCGCGTGTCAGCTCCCTTTATTAAATAGCACGGCATGAAGAACAAGTGACGTAGACAAGAGGAGACAGTATGTAATTACGGTAATAGCGACTTGTCAGTTCGATAATTCTAGATCAACTTATACGAATGAAAAATGTTAAATGGAAAATATTAAATTAATCGATACACGGTAGTCGGCGTCTTTACACTGTATAGTTTGCAACACAACTTCAGTCACATCTCATAGAAATTATAAGAGCTAGTTAGATAAAAATAAGTCAAAAAGATTATTTCAAAAACACTTATTATTCCAAAAAGAGTCTTCATCAACGTTGAAATATTTAAGTATCGAAGTTGATAATTCTACGCTTATAAATATTCTTTGGTTGTAACTGTCACTTTCACTCCATCGTTCGATGCAAACATGCGATCCTACAACTGTTCCTTCAATGCACCGAAAATATAGAAATTACAAGGGGAAAATCTGGATTGTAGAAAAAAATGTGCTCGAGAAATTCCTACTTAAACTTTTGAAGCGTATTACAAGTCACAATAAAACTGGACTTTAAATAATTAAACATAACTATAAATTTTCTATAATTTTTGTATTAGTATCATAAAAAATTTTTTTTAATTTTTTTTTACAAAACAGCGAAAATAATATATAGATATTTATATTTCTGAAATATGTTGTTTTATTATGATTACATTCATTTTTTATAAAACATTTATTTTAATTTAATTGTTAATAGGTTTTTTTAAATATTATAATTTTGTGAAGCTGTAAGGTATATGTATAATTACACAATGACATCCTTATTGTACGGATAAAAAGGCCGTGAAATACGACATGGCTGTTTGCATCACCTTAAAATTGAATGTCAATCTATTACATAATGTAAAACTATAAAAGATGTATATATCTAAATTAAACGTACCGAACTACACATAGTCATAGACATGACGAACATTTTTCCAGCCGTGAGAGTACACGGAACAATACTTCTATAAAGAAGTATTTGTAATAGTTTTCTAGTTTTTATGGAAAATGTATGCCATGGTATTCCGTATCTAACAGAAAAGATGCATTTTAGGATTGATTTGTTTATTAATGTAATTAATAATTATATGCGGTACATTTAACGTTAGAAAGAAAACATTGCCGTTAGAGAATCGCCAGGAATACTATTGTACATATTAAAATATAAATTCTTAAATTTTGATATTAATTGACTTTAATTTTAGTATTAATTGGCACTAAGGTTTGAAATTAAACCTTTCATTAACAGAAAAATGATTTTATTTTATAGTTATTTAGATCATATAAAATTTAATACCTGACAAATAGGCTTAAAAATTTTTTTTTAAATAATTGAAAAAATTGTGATCGAATATTAAATATTAGATATTGGAAAAATATCATGACAAATAAATTTTCTAAGATCTTTTAAGATCAAAATTTCTCTTTTGCATCTAAAGTTTAAAGAATTCTTACGCCTTGTCGAAAACTTCCGTGCTTCGATCTATCAGCAATTGTCCGGGAATGCACATGAATATGAGATGAATAAATACACCGACACCCACAAAAGCGTATCTTATTATTTCATCAGTATGCGTTCGGTTATTAATAATCTGTACAAATTTAAATATAAATTTATAATAAATTTAAATATTGAGTTATAAAATGTGTTCTTGATAGAAATATATGTACTTAAACACTTACCTGTATTCCAATCACACTCATTATCAACATATTTAGACTTAGAAGAATGAATGTTACTTGAGTAAATGTTGAATCCAATATTTTGACGTGTCTAAAAAGAGAAAAAAAAAGATCAGATAAAATAATTTAATATAAATGGTCAAATAAATATTTAGATGATTAAATCGTTTTACTAAAATTGTTAAAGCCATTGTTATTATGTATACATGAAATGTATGAAACAAAAATTTACGTAGTATACAGACTCTAATGCTACTTGATGTTTTTTCAAACACATCGTCAATTCACGACAATCATTGCCAATAGAACCGTGTTCCTCCATGAATAGATGATAATGCATCCCTGTATGTATTTTTTCATCGTCATCTAATTTAATGTCTATTTCGCCAGTAATATTTTCAAGTCGCCGGCTTTGAAATTAAACGCGGTAAATTAATAGAGCGCAATTACTGTACCGTGTATTCTCTAAATTTACTCGTTCAAGAATAACTAAAACTCTCTCTTAGAAACAAGTTTTGTAAAAGATATAGAGGGAATATCATTTTGTTTTTTATATTACTCACCTGATAGCTTTAAATATACTGCAAGCATGCAACACACACATTATATATGTGATATCGACGGTAAATAAAATTATTGCTGTAATTATACTTGAGGCGTAGGAATGTAACACGATTAAATAATAAAATTTCTCTTTGTCTATTCTGTATTCAGCCTGATATGCGTATACCAATGGCCGTGACTCATTCAAGGGAATTACGATATCCAAAATTCTTGGTATCATTGGCATTAACAAATAAAGTGTTAATGATACGCTATAGTATACTGGAAAGAACGCACGCATTGCACTTATTACTTGTATAACATTACAAAGAATGTTCTTTCTTTTTTTTATTATTCGATATTTTGTAAAAATATAATAGTAGATTGTGTTACTGATTTTTAGTAAATTCGCGAAAAAAGAAAATCTCTCTTTCTTATTTCACAGGACGTGAAATTTTGGATTTTGAAAAAATTAATTTTAGTTAAAAAAGATTTTCTTCTTTTTCACCAAGAGAATTAAACATAACATTCTTGGAATTTTTATAGTCGATAATTTCTGTTTTGAAAAATTGAAGAATTAATTATTTCTGTACCTCCAAAATAGCTTATTATTTTTTGACAGATACTAGCATAATATCTCAAGATATGACGTTCAATTTCATTATTAAAAAGTTCCCAATGTTCGTTCATAAGTTGCAATAGTCGACGAAGCTGAGAAACAATGCAAAAAATAATAACAATAAGTATACAGTAAGTTATCTATGTCGAGTTGACAACTCACTTTGTCATTGTGCACAAGGATATTAATTAACTTTATGTGAGCACCAAATAGAAGAGTAAGGCTAATTATACATTCAATGACAATATCGATATCACCCCAAGTGTCATATAATAAAAGCACCTAGAAATCAATGATAATCGACGATATTAAAGCAGGAGTATGTGAAAAATTTAATTTTTATTAAGAGAAGAAATTGAATTCTATTCAGCAATATTTCTTAACCGATCATTCACTGCATGATTTGTTTGCATTATTGTCTATATAATGATTTCATACGTTACCTGAGTTGCAACGGTAATGTAGTGCACCATTGTAAAAAAACAAGGTATCAATATTTTCAGTATTTTATGCTGATACGGCCAACCACCGATTCGTGATAAAAATAATTTGCTGGTGGCATAATATTTTTCTATTTCCGCATTCATATCGTACGTAGTTTATTTTGCAAATGTACTATCGCGTGTCAGTTCTCTTTCTTAAATGCACGACAAGTAGAAGAAGTGACATGGACAAGCATGACGTTATGATTACGATTATATCGATTGACAACTAGATAATGTCGAATTGTCAATGCTAAATCGTGTAAGGTATATATTAAGATCGATCGATATTTTAGAATGTTCTATACTATGTAATTTGCAACAAGACTTTGATATAAAGAAAATTAGAAATTTCATATGTAGAAATAATAAATTGCTTCAATGAAGTACGAAGTACAGTACAAAGTGAAAATAGCATTTCCTCAGTAGAAGAAAAATAACGATCTCGGATAAGCACAAAATGATTTGTGCGGAATGTATATATCAATATACAAATTGCAATTAATTATCAACACATATTTTATCGACGTTCAACGATACACTTTTGTAAAGCAGATCTGGTTTTTAACGATGATATATGTAATACCAATGTAATCTATATTATGACATTAGTAAATACTATATGGCTAGTGGACTAATTAGCGTATCTTTTAATTAGATAATTTAATTAAAATTTTGATGAGAGAAAAAAATAATTACGTATTATTATATCTCTTAAGAATAATAGAATTTAAAAGATTATATAAGAGACTCTATGTAAAAGACATAAAAAATAGACTGCCCATACAATTCATAGATTGCGTAATTTGTGACTATTGCGATTATCCAATCATTTCGTATTGATTCTTGAAATTTGTAAATGCAATAATTTTTATATTATAATACAATTTTCAATTCTCTTAATTATTGTTTGTTTCATCAACATTTACGAAAGAATCAGTAGTATAATAAGTATTAAGTATCAATACATTTTCGCATAAATGCATTAGTAGATGCATTAAATAAGTATTTGATTAACGAATTACATTTTTACTTATTTATTTTATAAAGGTGTGTAAAACGTTTATAATTATTTTAATGCAAAGAGAAATGCGAATACTTATCGGAAAGATGCCAACACCGTGAAGTAGGACATTGCTGTTTGTACTATCTAAAAAAATACAAAAGGCATTATGGAGATATTACAATATAATACTTACATATATTATTTACGTACACACACACACACACACACACACACACACACACACATATATATATATATACGTATATGTATATGATAAATTCTGATTTTATTATTTGTACCGTACAAAAGTTCTCCAGTGACATTACAAATAGTTTTCCAGCCATAATCTTACACGGTATACGGCTTCTCATTAAGATCAGTATAATGTCCCTCTGTATCTGGACAGGCATATTATACCAGAAGCATGAATACCTGCAAATCTGACGCTTTTTTAATATTCGATGCGTCCGCAGCAGTCGCGTTCCGATCACTCACGTTGATTCGTGAACATCCGAACTTTGGTCCAGTAGATATTGCGCCATTAAACTAAGAAAGAACAAGTGAGTCAATTGGCCACATATGAACATAATGCACATCGCCATCCCATCCCATTCGAACAGTCTGCTCACTAGCTAAAAAAAAAGAAGAGAGATGTGAGGCGTTTGTTATAAAATTTCCCTCTTTATTTAGACTTACTTGAACTGCGGAAATACTTATGATGATTAGGTTTAAGCCTAATATGGCGAGGAAACACCACGTATAAATGCAGTGCAATAGTTGTACACAACTGATTAACAAAAATAATGTTTAAATTATATTTAAGAAATTTAAAGTAACATTGTAACAAAACAAAAATGCATTTTAAATATACTTCGTAATTTTTACACACACATGTATTTTATAGAATGTTGTTTTATAATTCGAAATTTGATTGTACGTATACAGTGTTTCTTATTAAAGTTTTACTAAAGTTGCGGAGTTTTTAAATTTTCTCTCCCTATAGAAAGAAAATTTATTTAACAAGATATATCTTGTATATGAATATATATATATATATACCAACTGTATTGCTCTTTGATGATTAATAACGCATTCTCTCACGGCAGCAGCTTGCTCTTTTAACTTTAATTGCCAGTTTTCACATTTCATATAATATTCAACATTATAATTATTATTATAATTATTATTCTCGAGAGATTGCACGGCGGTTTTTTTAATTGAATTAACAACGTGCTCCAACCTATGTCTGTAGGACAAACAATTATCTCATCTTCCATGTGTGAATATTCTACAGAATGTCTGGTAATGAACTATCATCATCTCTTGTAGATAAGTAGAGCGAGTTAAACAGGATAGAAAGATTCTTTACCATTTTGTGAGTAAAATCTTTAAAAAACTTTTCTGCTTAACTTAACTTTACCTATTCGCATGAGCGCAGTAATTACCAAACACTTTGTATATTCATCAAAGAAACAAAAGAATATTTTAAAAATTTAAATGACACATTGAAAAAAATTTTGGTTAAAAACGAATCAGAAAATTTTATAAGATTGATCAAATATTCTGGTTACTATAATAGAAATTCTGGTTATTATAATAAAACTCAGTAAAACTTATAATAACCAGAATTCTTATTATATTGTAGTAACCAGAATATTTTATCAATTCTACAAGATTTTTTCTAATTCGTCCATTTTTAACCAGAATTTTTTTCAGTGTATAATCTTTAAATAACGTTCTATTTTCTCTACAATCGCACATTCCTTTAAAACCTTAATTAACTTTTTAATTTTGTGAGATAGGCTAAAATCAAGTTAACTTTTAAATTACTTTTGAAAAAGACAATTATTTAGTATTGTCATCTAGCTCTAACTAGATCTTTTGATATCGCTGTAGTTGTCAGTTGTGAAATAAAGTGCAAAAATTGCCATTTTTGCTTACAAATTGCAAACAAACAGAATTATCCTGAACGCTTACCTCACTAGCGCAAACAAGTAGCAACTATGAACAGTTAACGTAACATATATCAGATCGGCACCAATGATATTCAATATAGTTGCCGTCGATGTCGTACTGCTGTGCAACCACAACCACACCCAGTGGGTCTGAAGATCAATCCCGTAATCGAGGTCGTAGGCCAAACTCTTCTCGCGCGTCCCGTTGTGGGGTAAAATGACATCCAGCACCGGCGAGATCACCGGTGTCATGATAAAACACATGAGTCCGTTACACAACATAGCTGAAATGCAGGTGTAACAATACACATACATATTCGCCAAGCCTGGACGCGAAGTCCTTCATACTTGAATAAACGATGCACAACAGTCTCGCCTTCGACGTGTAATTCACTAAAATCTCATACTCCTTCGCCGTCGGATTTACCTTCCAGTCCATTTCGATCTGGCGCAGTAACTCTTTCACCTAAAACGGTATATCATGAAGAGATGCGCGGCTTCAATCAAATACGGAATGTTATTTGCTTTATTCACGCTTTGTGCCATGATCGGATGTCTTGAGGATAACGATAATGACATAATTCGTACCTCTGGCTCAAATCGTACGGTGGTCACTACCTTAGCCATGCTCACTAAAATAGTCACAATAGGAGGTATACACATGCACACGGCGTCTATGTCCTTTCCCCACACGTCGTACAATCTCTTCACCTACATCGAAAATGTGGAACGACATAAATTCGAGTATATTTTTCTTCCAGAACATTAACACTGTCTATCCGTGGAATTTAACTTGCGAAATTTCGCCGATCTTTTTGGGTACGCTTTAAGATACATCGCGGGCAATTTTTTGGGACGAACGGCTACTTGCTTCCTTTACCTGAGGCGGAAAAAACGTGCACATTACGAATATGCTGATCGACTGGATGATTTTTTTCCTAAGCTGCGACTGATACGGCCATATACCGACCATCGAGGCGAACAGTTTAGTTACACTATAATAACGCGTGTCGAACAACGCATTCATGTTAACCCGCCAATGTGTTGGAAATTTGTGGGGAAAAAATCGTGAGAAGGAAGGCGATGTAGGAGGGAGGAGCTTAGTTGCACAGGAATCATCAATAGATAATACGTACTTGTCCCCGTCGCGTCATCTTGACAAGCTGTACATAACGAAATTGCATGATCCGAAATATGAATTTCTTATGCTCTAATAAGCTAACAAAATAAAGAAAGAGAAAAAAGAAACAGATAAATAGTATGTAGAGAAAATGGTGGTAATATGGGAATGACTGTAGAATTTGATCCAAGCTCTAGATAGCGGTAATAAAAATTTAACATTTTTATTTACATACCCTGATGTCTCCAAGCCAGTTAGACAAGAGACGTCATTGTTTTTCGTCCGTTACAAAACTTTTACAAGATAAAAAATCAGCTTACTTTTCTTAATAAGTTGAATGACTTGATAAGACTTAATAAGTTGAATGACTTGAAATAATCTTTTAATTAGAATTAAAAATGCTACATTCAATAAAAATAAAGTACTTGCTTTTAGTGCAATCGCCAGTCTATTCTCAGAATAGAGAACATCTTTAAATTAAGTTTAGATATGGCAAAAGTAACGATATGAAAATTCTGAGGATAAAGTCTATTAAAAGTCTATTAGTCATTCTTATATTTCTCTTAACATTTATGTCAATTTTTTTTAATTTTAAAATATCAAAATCTAGATGTTGCGCGCATAAAAATTTTTTGCAGGATTTTAACGAATACGTCTCAAAAATATATCGAGTGGCTCTCCAGTGACTCAATATCCCAGTTACGGATATTATAAAATATATTTTCCAAAATGCACTGCATATAAAATTTTAAATATCTGGAAATTTATTTATTTTCAGAATGGAACTACAAAAGATATTTAATTACAGAAAACTCGCTATTTCAAAGAAGAGAACGTTGTAAAGTAAGACATAGCGGTCTGCACCACCTTAAATAAGAATATTATTCTTTCAGTATAATACAATTTATATTATATGTATATCCGAGCAGCACATAAACATTGGTTTTACATTGGTTCTATAATACTGAAAAATGATCCTTGTCACGCTTTATATTCCCATTTTCTTAATTTTCGAAAGTTTATACGCGTGACATCTGTAGAAATTCGTTGGGAATTCTGGGCAATTTTCACAATAAAACGCAACACGTTACTAAAATTTTATTACTACGATTTTATGATTTTGAAAAAATTATTTAAAAATAAGATATATTTAAATTAATTTCTTCGTCTTATTGCAATTAAATTCTCAAAACTTAATTCTCAAATCATTGACTTCGTACTTCGGTTAGTCAAGAACTGAACGTTCTGAAGCTTGTTTATATAGTCAAACCGAACGAATTTTACTCACGCGATAGCGTATAAGGTGCGATTTCATTGACGCTAGAAACCAGCGGCAAATGGGGGTCACGTGACTTTTGGCGTCAAGAAAATGTAGTGGGGGAAAAGTTCAGACCGTCTCAGCTTTTTCAACGTGCCGCAAAATTCAAAGGTGTTTACAGTATACAAAGGTGTATACAATGAATGACGATATTTGTACGATATGTACGATATTTCTGCAAAGGAAGTCTGTCAATACTCAGACATACATAACTTTGTTGGATATACATATACAGGGTGTCCGGTATGAAAGTTAACAGCCGAAAACTGGGGGTAGATTGGATCAAACCGAGAAGAAAAGTCCTATACCATTTTACAAAATTCGCAATAGTTGTTGAGTTATTCATTGTTAAAAATTGGAAGAAGGAAGAAGGGATAGACAGCGCGGTGCGGGAGACGTGGGCGGGGGCTCGCTGCTCCTGCTGCCATTGTCACTTTCACGCCGCTCTCACGTCTCGCGCACCGCGCTGTCTATCCCTTCTCCCGATTTTTAACAATTAATAACTCAATAACTATTGCGAATTTTGTAAAATGGTACATGACTTTTCTTCTCGGTTTGACCCAATCTACCCCCAGTTTCCGGCTGTTAACTTTCATACCGGACACCCTGTATAGGAAAGCAGTTTCACGACGCGCACGTTTTGTTGCTTACCTCTCCCTCCATTAGACGAGCGGCAAATTTAGTCACGTGACTATATTTGCCGCTGGTTTCTAGCGTCAATGAAATCGCAGCTTAATCTTTGCGACTTCTAGCGTCGCCGCGTCGGCAGAATTTTGTCCACAAAAGGTGCTTTTGGTCCCATTGCGTCGTGAGCGGAATTTACGTGAGTTTGCGCCTTTGCGCGCACAAGATATATAAGAGCACTTTTCTGCGATGATTTTTTATAAAAAGTTGTAGAATAGAATGATATTAATTTTTTATACGAAGATATATTGTTATTCATAGAAAAACAGATTAAGTATAAATTATAAAATGGTTGGTCCAACGTTGACTAGATGTCATTTAACAATTTTTATACCGGGCATTCATTGATTAATAATGTACACTCTAAAATGATAAAAAAATTGTAGGCTATTTTAAGATAATTAAAATTTTACAAAGAAAGACATTTATGCTTTCTAATTCATATCTAATGAATAAAAAGGAAAGTTGTTAATAAATTGTTAATTCATCGAATTGTAACATTTTAATAATGTTGGTCCAACGTTGTCTTCCCAACTACCGACGTTTCCGACTAAAGACCAACCATTGACCAACCAATATGTGCTACTCGGGATAGACAAGCAAACATATTTTATATAAAGACAAATCGTACGATTTGTAATGTACAGTTGTGCTTACCGCACTATAATTGGCCATCGACATCACATATATTTTGCCGGCAGTCAACATGCATGGCACGATACTTCGGTAAAGTAATATTTGCAACACGTTTTTGGTTCTTGATGAGAACACATACCAGTGCATCCTACAACTGAGACATTTTCTTTTTGTGACTGAGAATTTATTTAATTAAATAATTATTAATAATTGAATTAATAAATTACTAATATGTATTTTTTTAATAATAGAGTTACGTCTCAAAATTAATATATCATATTTTAGGACCGAACTCAAGATGCGAGAGTTTCTATATATCGCGGGAAATTATGCGTTATTTAACAGACATCTAATTGCGGCATCTAATGACTAGAATCTGAACGTTCATACACGATCCCGTGTCGCGCGCGGAGAACCGCTGCGTGCGAGTGAGTCCGGATGCTCGTTAGAGTGAGGTAACAATAGCAGACACGACTTGGCAGTTGGCAGTCGTCGCGTCTGCTATTGTTATCTCACTCTAGCGAGCACCCGACTCATCCGCACGCAGCTGTTCTCCGCGCACGACACGAGATTGTGCACGAACGTCCGGACTCTATTAATGACTGTTGTAAGTTTGTTTAATATTTAATATTTTTATATTTTA
>JAJVSH010000210.1:0-16671 GCA_021460005.1 Tetramorium alpestre | reverse complement strand
ATTGATCTTAAGGAAAATCTGCTTACTGATATGGAGGAGAAACGAAAAATGATTGAATCAGATCGTCATACAATGAAACTTACTGGTGATTCCATGAAGATATTGAATTTATCTTTGTTTAAATACATTGTATAATAGTATAGTAGTATAAGATAAACGGATGAAGTTATATCAGCCCTAATGTCATGTAATTTATAAAGTTCATTTGACTTCCCGTTGGAAATAAGATATATGTGGGATAGGGACCAGGATTCTAATTCAAGACCTTGCATTAATATGGAGCCACATTCTAAATACTAAAGTCATTCTAAAATACTAAAAAACTTTAATAATAATACTAATTTTAATTGTACTAATATTAATTATACTAATTTTAATTGTATTTATCACTTTTAATAAACGTAAGTAATATGTAAGATTTGTTTCACTTTTATTTACTTCTTTTTAATATAATAAAAGCCTAATAATAAAGTAAGCATTTAGTTACCTTTAGTACATTCAAAATGAGCGGTTTAGAGCCATATTGATTTTTAGTTACATTTTCTTAGACGCTTTGTAGAGGCGCTGCAAACACGGGCAACAGGAAAACAATAGGAGTTTACGAGCCCTGGTTATAATATAACTGTTATATAGTCAAAGGCCTAATATGACACATTTTCTAACCTTAAAACATGTCAACTTTTTTTAACGATTAGTGTGGAATTGACTTGGGAAGGAAGAATTAACAAGTTTTGTCAACAAGAATTAACAATTTAATAGTCATACATGAATTTATTAAATTAACCGGAAGGATTATTTAAAAAAGTAAAGTAAAAGGTAGATACAAGAGGCTGAAGATAAATATACGGCAGAAGTGCATGCTCAATCGAGCTACAGCACGTTAAACCTCACAAAAAAAAAAAACTTTAACGATTAATATCTCTCTCTTTATATTCGAATGTTCAATTGTTGTAGTAAAAAGCTGATAAAATTCAGTTTGAGATGCAGACTATCGACAAGGAGAGATGCGAAGCCGCGGAACTTGATTCAAATGACAGCGACAGAATCGAAACCGTGCGAACGGAATTAAGGGAGGCTGCCTGGATGAAAAGGAAAGAGGATCGCGTGTCCGCCTGGAATAGGAGCCGTCCTAACTTGGGAGAATGTCCTGTGATTGAATCGTTTTCCATCGAATACATCGACGAGAAAGTGAAGCTTCTGAAGAGGAAAAGAATATCTCTCATTGATTACAGATATTTGGCCAATGCTCTTATTCAGGTATGTATTTGCGTGTTGGAATACTCTGTCAAATCTCTCATAAAATAGTTTGTATTTAATGATAACGTTCATGAAGATGCAAATAGTAATGATAGTAAACACAAAATATTGCCGCAACAATGTTGCAATGTTGTTGTAGTATTCTGGAATTAAATATTGTTCTTTAGTAAATATCAGATAACATCAATCTAAATGTTATACATGAAACATGCGGTACATTACATTGTTGAGTGAGACATAATGTTGATGTTATATTATTGTTATTTTAGTGTTAGTCATTTGCTACATTAACAATACAATAATTAATTTAAAAAAACATTTTTCAAAAAATGAGTATGAATAGTTTGAATTTTTAAAATTTTTTAATGTCATTTTTAAATGTAATTTTAATAATAACTAATTCTAGAAGAATAAAAGTTTCTAGTTGTGTATCACTCAGTACACTAACCGATAATAATTGCACCAATGTTATAATTTCTCATTCAACAACAGTATAAATGTAATATAACATGACAGTTACATTGTTGAATGGAAAATTATAATATGGATACAATATTACTTGGTTACTTGGTGTTACTGGATAGCTCTTTATTCAGTGCATTGAATTCTCACAATTTTTTTGCAAATAACGAGCCTTATACTTATTATTTCTATTCACAGTCGGAGGAAAACATAAATGCCTTCTTTAAAGTGGATCAAAGCTTATCAAGCCTGGTGCGTGATCTATCCGGCAGTGATCCAACTCTTCAGTTGTACGCAGCCAATTGCTGCTGCAATATTGCTCTGGGAAATACAAAAGCATGCCTGGCACTGGGAAAAGCAATTATTCCCTATCTGATTGTCAAGCTGGAAAGCTTAAATTATGCATTGCTGGTAATTTTCTCTAATAATAAGCAAAAAGCGACAAAACAAAATGAATTTTATCATAAACTTCAAGTAAACGGATTCACATTTTATTAGGATGTTTGTATTTGGACAATCGGTAATTTAGTTGCAGGAAGCGATAAGGCTTTCTCTATCTTGCACGCGCAGCATTGCCTGAAATATTTAATTTTACTGTTACACAATTGCGACGACTCGATTCTTCCTTCTGTCATATATACGCTCTTACATTATGTACATGTGGGATTTTATAAGATATCGTAAGCATTTTTCACTTTTACAGATTGCAATATAAAGATAGTGAAATTTGCAAGCGGGAGAATTTAATACATTTCTGATATTTGCAGAGAAAGTGAAGTGTCGGAGCTCATTGAAGTTATCATAAAACGGAATCTTTTATACGAAAATTCGAATTATATTTGGTTGTTGGCTTTGTTGTCTTCTTCGCCGATATGCGCTGGATACCTGCACGCTATTCTGCCACAAGTCATTGATTATCTTTACTTAACGTTTTCCAATTCAGGTGGAATAACTCAAGCCAGCGAGGTTTGCTCTTTTTTCTTCATATAAGAATATGAAACTTTTTAAATGCTAAGATTTATCCTAAATCCTTAATTTTTTCTGTTTAAGATTACGGCATCCATACGTATATTGGCTAATACCCTGCATAATTCTTGCGATGATAGGGTAGACATTCTTTTGAGGAATCCGAAATACTCAAATGAAGATCTGCAGCTTTTATTGAATAAATTGTTATCGCATCCTTATATGCATATTAGAAAAGAGACTCTATGGTTGATAGGTAACTATACGATTTTTTTAAAATGGATATAGAATAAGAATGAAACATGATCTAATTATTCTAATAAACTGTTACAGGGAACTTGTATAATCATAAATCGTCCAGTGTTGGTCAAAATATACGGGAATTTGTACCTTTTTTATCGGCATTGAATCAAGCTTTTTCGTCAGTTGAAAATTCTGTATAAATGTGCGTTAAACCAACATCTTTAAAGAAAGGTACATTATGCTTGTAAAAATAACTTGTAAAGTATATGATACAAATATAAAAATATATTTATAGCGTTTTTTAATTGTAAATATAATTCTAAATATTAATATTATTTATATATCACTGTACGCACGGAGCATATATTAAGTTTTTCCATATATGCTATTAAAATTAATTTTTATAATTAATATTCTCGTTTTACAGGCACAAATTTTCTTAATGGATTCGAGGAAGAATATCGATTTCTTCCTATGTCTTCTATACACGGCACCTTGACGATATTGAAGTATATCTGCCCCATCAAATTGGCCGTTGGATGATTGGCAGCTTTTAAACATTGATAAAGCACTTGGTCGCAAGTACAATGTGATCTGTAAATAGTTAAACAGTTGAGACTGATTCTTTTATAGAGATAACTTTGAAACGGTTGATAGAGATAATTTGAAACTTGAGAGGAAATTTAGTAATTAATAATTAATGTAATATTTAGTAATTAATGTAATATGATGTAATATAGAAACTTAAAGGTTCAACAAAATAGTTAAATATTTGAGATTGATTCTTTTGTAGAGATAACTTTGAGACAGTTGATAGATAGAGATAATTTGAAACTTAATAAAGGATAATAATAAAGGAAATTTAGTAATTAATGTAATATAGTAACTTAAAGGACACTACAACTTTTTAGCAAAACGAATTAATCGACTTTTTTTACAAATTCCTAATTAGATAAGATCTTACTTAGTATACAGCGAGTAATTAGTGAGGTTGTATCGCGTCTGCTGAGCTCGTACTTTTATTGGACAGAGATCGTGGTTACGGCAACATCTAAAACGCAACATAAAAATTTGTTTCATCTCCCTGATGTTTTCGAAAATTGATAAGTTACAGCTCTATATTTCAAAAGTTACTTGTCGATGTGAGGTAGATCGCCCAAATCGTGATAATTCTCGGCTATGTCGCCCGTACCACACCATTTTGTGCCTGGAGACATATTTTATCCTGGTTAACAAATTTTGCAATTCTGTGAAACTGCGAACGCGTTTAAAAATGATATAAGCAATAAACCTGGCAGAATGCCGGAGAACAAAGTGATCGAACTCGCCGCTATGCGGGTCCCTCTGCTCAATGCGTTTGTGGGCAATGGAGATGTAGCCTCCACCTGCAGTCCTTCCAACAATTCGCACTGCTGCATGAGCCTCGTAATCTCCTGGAAGGACACTACTTGCGGATGTAAGGTCATAGACAAGTTTCGCAAAACTTCTGTAGCCTCGGACGGCTCGCTGAAAGAGTCAGTGATGCGTGTCAAAGATTATAAAAAGAGAGTAATGATTAAACACAACCGTGAGACAGAAAGAGAGAGGGGAGAGACAACCGGTTTCTATCTGATCTAATTATATGGCAGCTTTTACTATTAGAGCGACCACTTACTATACTTCAATTATATTGCAATCATGCAGTTCGTTCCTCGGGCCAAGATCGACCACTACCACCGTCTGCTCGTGATAATAAACGGCTCGTATCTCGTCTTTCGCGAGCCCGATGACGCTTGGCGTGAGACCGCTCAACCCTTTGAACGTGCTTCTGAAGAACGTTGGCTGCTGCACAGTCAAGCTGCACATCGACACGACGAGGAGAACCGTTAGGCACACCGAATACATCTTTTCCTTCAAACTATCGATCCACCGTTTTGTTGGTCAAGTGTAACGCGGAGTCCGCATAACTCCGTACAAGTAGACGTAACTCACGTAAAAAGTTTCTAAACGGTTTCTAAACTATATCGATTAACTATAAATTAACAAATACACAAAGTATATTCACGTTTAGAAAGTGATTCACGCTATAAGCTTCACGCATCGTCAATCAACAATCAAGAACCAATCTGTTGTGTCCACTTGATAATTATATGAAAATAATGCATGTCGTTGTCAGAGCGATGTGCACGTACAAATGAACGCGCGCAGTCTATCATGTTTGCAATCACCGCACATTACGCGCTTTTATGCTTCCTTAAATTCTTTATCGTATGTTTCACCTTTACGAAGCACGAGGTCTCTTTGTTTGAAATCCTTGTGCAAACACTAAACGAGAGAGTATCATTCAATTATTTGCAGGATGTTTTAAAAATTCTAAAAGAAAAAAAAGCACTCATATGACGAATCGTTCCGATCGAAACTTACCCCGGCGCGTTACTCGATACATTATTTGGCACATATATGGATTTTTACGGAAGAAAAACGGCAGAAATTGTTGGCGGAAATACTCTTAGTTCTATACAAATTGTTTGTTAAAAAATTTGTTAACACCCTTAACTTGACCGAGACTGCTCGCGTTTGCGAAAATCGACCGGTTGGACTTCTCGCTCACAAACGGTGTGTCTATAATTATAGTACACACTTGTCGATTTTACGTGGATAGACCGGACTAGTAGCCGATCGAATGACTAAATGTGTAAGCGATGGTATGACACCCGCGTTTAACTTCCCTCTCCCACGATCTGGAGATATTACCTGGTGGTAGCGGATGTTAGTGGGGAGACCTACATTCGTAGGACGAAGAAAGTGGGACGAAACGGCGGAATACGATTCCGCGGGTAGTAACTGCAAGTTCGCAGAATCCTTCAAACTTGAGCAGAAGAAAAAAGTAAAGTCTTATTGGATTTTTCTCGCGGACAGAACTTGTCGAAAGAGCTTGTCAAATTTATAAAAACCATGTATTTTTCGTGTAAAAATCTAGAAAAACGTACAAAAAACACAATAATGTATGAAAAGGCGAAAAAGGCTTTAAAAGTGAAAATCTCAAAAAAAAATTTGTGTCCAATGAAAAAATATAAATCATATGCCATTTGCGAGTTTTTTCTTTGATCGAAGCGACGCTTGGATAAAAGAGCGTTTTCTTGTATGCGATGGAGATGCGACTACCGCATCTTTTTTGGTATAGCAAGTCGCGAAATTTCACTCGTGGCACGTAATAATAAATTGATTATGTAACGCGGAGAGATGATACGCGCTTCCACTGGCATTTCGAGAGTCATGCTAATGAGGCCGATGTTTCTCTATAATTTTGCTCGGTAAATAACGATGTTTAACAATGGCCTTGTCTCAGAGAGTGGCACGAGGAATTGGACTTGGTAGCGCTCACTGGATATTGAACTCCCCCCGTGCGAGTTGTGCTGAGCGTGATGCTCACGGGAGTCGCGTTGGACAGCTGCAATCTCACTGGGCACTGTCTATATCCTGTAATAAAAAATGAAAAAGCATTATAGTCGTACCGCGTGTACGAGTGTAACGCACCGATACTCTCAATAATACACGTGGGCTTTGTGGTAATGGATGATAGGATGGAAATAGAAAAGAGAATAGAAATGATTTGTTATCGTGGCTTAAGTACAAGGCAGTTTGCGAGACCGAGTAATTTGTTATACAAGTAGGTAGAGGTTTCAACTCGGTTCTCGGAATGAATTCTAATAGAGTTCCACATGTTACGCGACGAGAAATTAGTTCTTTCTTTTCGCATTTTCCAAATTGTTCAACATTATATATATATATATATATATATATATAGCTGAAGAAGTGAAAGTATCGTTCGGACGCTTTTTCTACCCTCTCTATTTTAATTAGAAGAAGAGCAAATCCAGCGAAACTAAACAATGAGCTACTTCATTGTTTAGTGAGATGAGATATTTTATATTAAAAAGTGTCAAGACTAAATTTAAAATATCTTGAAAAGTGCTTAACAAAAATATACTTAATTATAGTGTTTTGAAAAGCTCTTGAGATAAGCTACAAGAACTAATAAGCTACATGTAATAAAAACTATAAGATTCCATTAAAAAAATTAAAGGTTACCTTTATATAAGTTTCAAATGATTATCCAAGGTCAAACCAATTATACTTCTTATGTCCCCTTTAAAATTGTATAACTTTTGTATAAAACATTTTTCTCTAAAATGTTTTCCTACAAAGTTATTTCACTGGATTGATTAAAATGACTCACTCTGTATAGAAGAAATATAAGAAGAATGAAAAAATTATTTAAAAAATCTTTCGCATTTTTTTTTATAGAAGAGGAAGTTTAAAGAAATGGAAAGAAATTATGTATATATAATTATGTATAAATGTATAATAAAATGTATAATAAAATGTATAAAAAATGTATAATAATATATGTATTTTACAATTATATGTATAATTTAATATATATAAATTACATTTATACAAGATTATATATAAACAATTTTTTCTCTTTTCTTCAAACTTCCTTTTCTGTAAAAAAGAAACGCGAAAATGATTTTTTAAATTATTTTTTAATTCTTATGATTCTTCCCATATATGCAAAGAAAGATTATACAAAAGAAAAGAAATATATGATAATTACATATATTTATATATGTTTTTATATGAAAAATTTTTTACCATGTGCTTTTTCGACATATTTATTATGAAGCCACTTTAATCGTAGTTTCACATATTGAGCGATGAATCTATTTTTATTTGTAATTTCACAATTCAATTGAATCGTTGTTTGAATACACAAACAAAATTCGCTTTAATGTAGCTGAAATGCATTTGTAATCATGAACAGTGCTGCTACATTATCTTTAATAAAATGTTTTCTAAGACTTAAAGTATTCATTTCTTTAGAAAAACATATCATAATCCATTCAAATGTGTTCATTCATGAAAAATCAAAAATTCTTTTAAGTTCAAAGAGACCTTTGAAATAAAGACTTTTTTTCTAAGATTTTTGTATAATATTAAATTCTATTAATATGAACTAAAATAAACTAATATGAAACTAAAATTCAAAAATATACGATTCAATTAAAACAGATTAATGTATAACGATTAAAAAGTATTAAAGCAGATTGAAATAATAAAATTCAATAACAATAAATATAAACATTTATACATATGATTAAAAACGATTAGAATGAATTAAAATAACGATAAAAACCGAATAAAACAGATTCAAATACACCTGTCTCGTTTGTATCTATGTGTATTAATTTTTAATACGTAAATTGCGGAGCAAGAATCCGGATAAAAAAAGAATTAAATCGGACTGAATTCGTTTTTAATGTTTTTATCCGATTTAATCGTTTATTTTCAGCAGGGTGTGACTATGTGCACACATGAACACAGTTCCCGCTTGTGTACCCCCACTCCAAAAGTACCGCACTGTAAAAAATTTATGTAAAATTACATGTAATTTTGAGACCCACTATAATAAGTGTAAATTTTTGCTCTATTGTATAAAGCATATATTTCTCTAACTTTGCAGTATGTATGTACATGTATACATGTAAGTAATGTAAAGTTATAAACACGCAAAAAAAATTTACAGTTTTTAGTTCTAAATTTACAATTCAGAGTGGGTCTCAAAATTACCCACTATAATAGGTATAATTTTACATAAATTTTTTACAATGCGTAATATAATGGTGCGTTCGGGAAGACGCTATTAGCTATCACTCATACAGCACAAAACTTGCAGTTATATTGCAGCAATATTGCTGCAAGATTGTAAACTTGTTGCAACATTGCTGCAATATAACTGCAAGTTTTGTGCTGTATGTGCAGCTCACTCTATCTTTGTGCTATTTTAGTAAGTAATGAAGAGAGACTGATAGCGTTAATAGCGTTTCCTCGAACGCATCCCTAAAGGTACAAAACTGTCACTACTGCTCTATTGTTGTTTGATAGTTGTTTATGTCATTCGATGTCAGTTTTTGCAAAAATGGAAAAACTCGAATATCGTGCCGTGATTAAATTTTTGCATTTGGAAGCCAATACGCCTGCATAAATTAAAGCCAAGCTGTTTACGGGGACTCTGCTCCATCATTTGTCACCGTGAAAAGATGGGCAGATGAATTTAAACGTGGTTGTACGAGCTTGGTTGATGAAGACCGTTCGAAACGGCCAAAAACTGCGACTATCACCGATATCATCACAATAATTCACCAAATGGTACTGGATGATCATCGAATCAAGGTTAGAGAGATAGCAGAGGCTGTAGGCATATTGACGGAACGCATTTATCATATATTACATACAGAATTGAAGCGTTGGATACCGCGCTTGCTCACTCTGGACCAGAAACGCATTCGAATGAACATTTCCACGGCTCTATTGGAGCGATTTAAACGGATTTTTTGCGTCGCTTCATAACTGTAGATGAAACTTGGATCCATCATCACACTCCTGAGATGAAGGAACAGTCAAAACAATAGATGCAAATGCAAAAGGTGAACCTGCTCCGAAGAAAGCGAAAACGGTTTCATCGATCGGCAAAATGATGATGACTGTTTTTTGGGACAGTCATGGAGTTGTGTTCATCGACTATCTTGAAAAAGGTAAAACAATAACGAGGGAGTACAATGTTACTTGACAAGCTGAAAGCAGAAATTGCAAAAAAAAACAGCCACATTTGAAGAAGAAGAAAGTGCTGTGTTCCATCAAGACAACGCGTCGTCTCATATGTCTTCGGCGGTCGCCATAGCCAAAATTCACGAATTGAAGTTCGAATTGATTGATCATCCACCGTATTCATCAAATTTGACCCACAGCAACTTTTTTCCGTTACCGACCCTCAAAGTTTTTCTTGAAAGACAGAGATTTTCATCGATCGAGGAGGTCATCATATCCGTAAACGTCTATTTTACAGTGCAAGACACCACTTACTATTTGGGCGGGTTAAAAAGGTTGGAGCTGAAAAAAGTGTATCGACTTAAAAGGAGACTGTGTTGAAGAATAAAACTGCATTTGACCGAAAAAATATTTGTTTCTATGTTAGGCTGAAAACTTTTTGAATTATCCTCGTATGAAGGTTATTATTCTCGGGTACCAAACACACGTGATTTTAACGTCACTATCTGGTCAGTTTCGACCAAAAGTGACGTTATATGTATAATGACGTGAAAATTACGGAGAAATGAAGGACTAATGTCACAGACCGATAACGACATTTTAAGACGTTAAAAAGACGTGACTTTATAACCATTTTAGGTCCTACCCTACTTTTGATGTATTAATAACGTTTTAATGGCGTCTCTAACGCCAATAATATAAGCGAATCAACTTCTTTCATTCAATGTATTCTAAGTTTACTTTATATCATTAGCAATAAAAATACATAATATTGACATAAACCACACTTAATTTTCCTTTTTATTACCTCAAAATTATAACTTTATGCTTCGATTGATCAAAAGATGTAGGTATGTTAAACTCGTTTATATAATCAACTAAATAGATTTTACTTACGCGATAGCGTATAGTCCTCGCGACTTCTAGCAACGTAAGTGGTATTTACGTGAGTTTGAGGGTAAAATGATTTAAAAATCACGATATTATGACGTTTTTATAGAACGGACGCATCCTCTATTCAATTTTGCATACTTACCTCGTCGTATTATTATCCAATTTATTTCGTTTATGACCATATTCCCAGGTAGAACAAGAAATCACAAAGATGTTAAAATGACATCAAAATGATTCTAAAGTGTCATTATTATGTAATTTTATCACTGTAGCATTATTTTGATGTTAATATGATAATTGATGTTAATATGATGTTAATGCTGTAGCATTATTTTGATGTTAATATTGATGTCATTATAATAATTGTTCTACCTGGGTTGGGTAGAACCCAACGAGAGACCAGGTGCCACTATTAAAGAAAAAGAATGTATTATTGTATTTCAAAATTTTTGTTGTTGTTTATATTTTCTTTACATTCTCTGTATTCTTTATACATTATTACGTAAAAAAAAATTATTTCTTTTCGTGTAAACGCACATCACTATCTTTAATTTAAGATTGAAGATCTACATAGTTGACTGTATTCGCTGGCTTTTAATTACTTAATCACGTTTTCGATCAAACATTCGCTCAAAACAAATGTCTCAGATTAAAATGTTAATATCGCGACAATATTACGTGATGTATACTTTATTCTCGTATTGTTTCCGTGCTTACTATCCGATTTTTAATAATTATTATTATTATAATTATAACAATAATTATATATAAACAATAATTATAGTAATAATTATAAAAATATACTCCAAGGCAAAGTTTCGAAACATCCTCCCCGAGTAAAATTTTACTAAACGTTTATTATTCATAAATTTTCCTCCAGGGAGGAAATATAGAACGCAATTGAGACCAAGAAGATATTCTAAAGAAACGCGCCGTGAAGTAATCCTCACGATTACGCCTGGCGCGACTATTTGCATGAAGACAGGTCGCCTTCATTATGAGACTTATCGAGAAACAGAGATGCGTGACGGTTTCGATGTTTACTTTATGTAAACTACTTTTCAAAGCTCAGCAGCGGCGACGGCGCGAAGTTAGCGCAAAATGTCCTCCGCGATTTGTGCCGTGAAGCAAGGCGATTCACGAGGGGAGACGATGACGAATGGCGTCTGGTGACAGCATGGGCCGCGTGTTCTTCCTCAGGCCTCCCGATGACCGAGCTGCGTTCTACCGCGCTAACGACGAGACGAAGAAGCTGTCCGAAGTAAAATCGACGTTGTTCCCACTTTTGCATCGAATCCACCTCGATAAAACTCTGTCGGTCGGGCCGAGCCTCCAGCAATCGCGGTCACGTCTGTCGTCATGCGCTCTCATATGGCGCTCTTATTTTATATTACGATTGCAAGGAACGCTTGTCGAGACGATTATCTTAAATGAACAAATATGTCCTCAGCCATTACATCTAGAACGTAGCTACAATATTTTAATATTGCAAAATAGAAAAAGCGCTAAAAAAACAACTGTGCGTGGAAAAAAATAGTAAAATGAGTGCGATACGGGGTCTCGATAACAAGGCTGAAAATTGAAGCAAAAACGCAATTGTCATTGCGTAATATACCTCATATGAGCGTCTCGATAATGAGCGGGAACGACAAATTATTTATGCCAGTGGAAGTTTTTGTAACCGTTAACTGCGACCATCAATAATGACCTGAAAAATTCCACATTATTACGAACGTTATTGACGTGGTCATTAGTGGTGTAGAAATATTTTTGCGCAAAATGTAAAGAGTCCAAAGGGAGGATCGGCTTGTTTCTCTTCTATTAATATACAACCTACTTGCGTCTTAATTATTGTTCGTGATCTACATTTAACGTCTCACGGAACAGATTTACAATACGCATTTTTTTATATCATTACTCATTTACTGCAAGAACCATATAATTTGAAAAAGTTTTCCGGAAAATGAATTTGAATGCATCGAAACATTTGTAATATTGAAAACATTAAAAAAATTGTAATATTTTTAAATGAGATACTGATATCAATACCTAATTATAGGCTTTGGCAAAAATAAATCGAATTTAAGGGAAGAATGATAGAAGTATAATAAACAAAACTTCTAGGAAGCATAAATCAAAACAGTGGAATATAAAACTCAGAGAAGAAATTATAATAGTGGCAATATATAAGTTTTATACATAGAATTATTGTATATAGTCAAATGAACTATTTTATAGTTATTGCAACTAAATTGAACAGTTATAAGAACTAATAAATAATAGTTGCATAAATTTCATAGGAAAGGAATAACATGCATTATATAATTTTAAGTGCACATAAATTATTTTTATATATTATATATTTTTTATTATATTTATTTATTTTTTATTATATTATATTTTAATTATTGCAACTAAAAATAAATGATAAGACATAAACGCTTTTTACACTCCGATTTTGATTTTCCAGAGAAAGAATAAAAGTATGTAGTTTGTAGTATATATTAGTTCTTCATTCAGTTGAATTCTCCATTTTTCAACTATTCTTTTGTAAATAATTCGAAAACGATAATGTTTGAGTTATGTCATTATTGCAGCAAATGAGCAATATGATACACGAAATATAGATAAGCAATAAAAATCATGTATAAAATCCGTGTATAAATTCCATCTATATGTATAAATTCAAGTTACAGTCACGAGTACGTGGCACGCGCGATGGAAAAGGCTGTGGTAAATACGTCGTCGCAAAGCATTACTGGAGACAATGACCAGGCAGATAAAAGAGAAAACCCGACGTCGCCCTATAATCCGGTTCCTGCTATACAGCAGCAGACACAGTTTACATGTTCTTTATACATTTCGCGTGCTGGCGGTCTTCAAGATCAAGGCCATGGGGCCTCAGGTGACACATTACAATATTTGCTACATTCTGAAAATGAGACGTGCGTTCTACGATCTAATTTATAGTCTAGTTTATAGTCAAGCAGGTGCCAATTCTGCTTATTTAATAATACGAGACAGTTAATGTAATGCCTAATCATGAAAATTTATGTTCAACGTACACTGCCGGGCAAAAGTTTCCGGATACTTTCAAAATTTATAACTTGTCTATATTTAGTAAAATAAATTCGTAACTATAATTAAAAAACGTAACTGTAAGTGTAAAATGTGTAAACTGTAATTTAACGAACTCAAACAAAAATTCAATTTATTTTAATAAAAATTAACTTACCGCGTTATTCAGGTGATTAAATTGAGATTTTTTTTTCGTCAAAGGAAAACCATCTAATAAAATATATTTTATTAATTAAGGCATCATTTTTATAAATTTTTTCAGCTTTTCTTGGAACAATGTTTTTTAAATTGAGTCCAATGTTTTATACATCTGACATCGGTTGATGTTTCCTCACCTCATGATCTACTTCATGATAATTCAATAAGTCAAGTGATTGCGGTGGTCATTGCATAATTTTAATTTCTTCAGATACCCTCTTTTCAGCAAATGATTTTTGTCTGAATAACTTTGTGTTAAGTTAATTTTTTTTAAATAAAAATTTATTAAAATTGTATTTTTATTTATTCAAATTATTAAAATTGAATTTTTGTTTTCGCGTTTTTAATTACAGTTACACATTTATTTTATAGACAATTTGTTAATTTTGGGAGTAACCGAAAACTTTTGACCGGCAGTGTATAATGCCGGTTGAATATTTAATATAAAAAGATCAATGATTTCATTGATCTTGCTTTAGTTTCCGACACTATATCGTTTGTTTATTGATTAGATTGCGAGCTCCTGCGATCTCATCTCGAGGAAGCTATCATCGCTTCCGAACCACTATCCACGTGGCGTGTTTCTAAAACTCCGTGCGGTCTTATAGCCGCTTTCGTACGAGAAAACGACGCCGAAAAATTATTGCAACGCGGCGACTTGGCTCGAGTGTTCGGAGGACCCGTGCAAGTACGACGAGTTTATGCAAATTCTACCCAATTTTTCAGACAACGCGAGAGATAAAAAAAAAACCGAAACATCGTAAAAACTCTTATTGTCTGTTCTTTTTGTGTTATATTTCACATAGTCAAGTATTTTATTATTATTTTGAAACTATATATTGTCAATTATGATATATTTAAAACAATCCTCAATTAAGTAATCTGCAGAAATATTTATGCGTAAAATTTAAAAACTAATCTTTTTCGGCTTATAATATAAATTTGATTTCTATCAGGTAGCGCGATTCTCAGCGAGAGATTCCCGGTACCGCCAAGCCGTGCTTCTAAGAGATGTACCGTGGGCCATACCATTGCAAGACATAAATTCGGCTCTAGCGAAGCAAGGAATTGTTGCTGGAAATGTCGAACGTTCGCGACAATTTGTTCGAGTAGAGGTAACGAGGAAGAGAATGCTATTTATTATTTTAATTAGTCTTACCAACACCTTATCATGTCTGTTATATAAGAATACACTGCTAAAACGAAACGACCATTTCCTATCGGACATTAGGGCATCAAATTAACATGCACGTGTCAGAAATGCGCATCTTATTTAAATTCGTACAGAAATGCATAATGCCAACGTAATTCTCTCTAAACCGGTTTTTAAAATGAAATCCTATTGAATTGCTAAGATACCCTCTCAACCGGTTTTGAAAGTCAGCTTTCGAAATATCTCATTTGAAGTCAGTAGTATTTGCTATAAAAAAAAACCAAGACGAATATGTCGAGATGAAGTTCAACAAGTCTGCTGCGTATAATCGCAATAATGCAAGTGCATAAAATGATAAATAATGATAAATATAAAATATGTACAAGTATAACACATGTAACATGTTGTGAATATAATAAATGACTGACCAATTTTTTTTTATTATAACTAATATTACAACTAATCGATATTCGATTAAAATAAATTAGTAATTTTTATTTGACCTAAACTTCCTAAGCAAGTATAAGACAACTACACTGCTCTTTTAGTTGTTCTAATATATACACCAATTGTATCAGGCAAGTTCGAAGGATTTTATCCTCTTCAGTCTCCTAGTCAACCTATGAGTATCTAGAAAGCATTGTGCTTCAGTATTTATGTGTATAACTTATCTTTATGTCTATGCGCAGTCTTCTTGATTTCTTATTTAATATTGGGTATGTCCAAGTTTCTGTGTATATCATTTCTAATATACCACGGGGCATTGAGGATCCCACGTACTACTTTATTTTGACATGTTTAAATTTTATTTGTATTACTTTTACTAGCACAATCCTAGAGTTGTTTATATAATAGTAGTTTGTTGTATATATACTGTTAATTCGGATCTAGATCTTATTAACCAGTATTTTCCCTTTGTCTTTGACTGACAAAATGTGTAGGATATTTATATCAATTCTTTGTCGCGCAGGTTTTGGACGCGGGCCACTACGAAGCCTTGCTGCGCCAAGGTCTGGACTTCTTCGAGGTGGCTCGTTTCAATGCCATTCCGGAACGCTGGTGGCGCGGCGCCGGCTACGGCGGTGCCGCATGCTCGTCAGGTACACCTTCGCGATGCGCACCGGGGCATGATGGAGGCAACAATGTCCCAGAAGTGTATCAGGATCCTGGGTCGCAAACGGCGGACGGCGTGCTGCAGTGTTACCGATGTCAGGGTTTCTGGCACATGGCCGCTAATTGCCGGCACTTGCCGCGCTGCGTCCGCTGCGGCGAGCCGCATAGCGTTGAGTTTTGCCCTAGGCCGCGCAACAACCCCATATGCTGCCACTGCTCCGGGCCCCACCACGCCGGTAGATCTCCTCTCCTTTATCGAGAATCATCGCATCTCCTCTATCGCTCTATTCTTCAATTTTTCATTAGTATCCATTGCGTATATCTACGTTAAGAGTTAACAAACGAGGCAATATCGTTGTAACTGTGTATGGGAAAAAAAATTTCTTGCTTATACATATTTAAATATTTATTTTTACTTGGTGTAATCACACATCTCTTGAGCATTCATGAGTAATTACTTTGTCCTTTAACTCTTATCGATAAATATACGTTAATTAAATATGATTATGCAAAGTATTTCAACAGCTGGAAAGCGGTAGACACTAGCGGATCGGAAAAGTCGATTTCTCGTTCTTTATTTAAAAAATACGCGAAATGTGAAAGTTGACTATGATTCATTCCGGAAATCGAATTGCGACATGGAAGAAATTACGATTCATGCAAATTACCTCG
This sequence comes from Tetramorium alpestre, assembly GCA_021460005.1. NCBI lineage: Eukaryota > Metazoa > Arthropoda > Insecta > Hymenoptera > Formicidae > Tetramorium > Tetramorium alpestre. The sequence continues at coordinate 44 of JAJVSH010000210.1, read as the reverse complement.
CGTATCACGATAACAAATATTCCTGTTCATTAATCATAAATATA
>JAJVSH010000209.1:271352-283921 GCA_021460005.1 Tetramorium alpestre | reverse complement strand
GCCCAGGAGATTGCCCAGCAGGTGACCGAGCTCTGCATGGCGGGCGGTTTCCCACTGCAAAAGTGGAAAAGTAATAACCTTAAGATACTACCATCATCAATAAACAGGGAACCCGGATCGTCTACTCTTGTCGAATTCGAACCCTCTCTCATGAAGCTTCTTGGGCTCATTTGGAAGCCCGATATGGACACTTTTCACTTCTCTGATTACCCGGTGCCAAGTGAACGAACTATAAAGAGGACAATACTGTCAGACATCGCACGGCTATATGATCCTCTAGGACTTATATCTCCAGTTCTGATCCGCGCTAAGATTATCCTACAAGAACTCTGGTTACTTAAAGCTGGCTGGGATGAACCTATCCCCTCGGAACTTTACGTTGGACTGCCGTTGGACTGCCTTCCGTCAACAGTTGACCACGCTTCAACAACTCGCCATCCCAAGATGGTTAAATCTCAGCCCGTCAAACTGTGTTGAGATACATGGATTCTCAGATGCATCAACCATAGCTATGGCTGCGGCGATATACATTCGGGTAACCCGCGAAGATGGTACCTGTGTAGCACGTCTGGCTCCAAAACTAAAGTTGCACCACTTAAGCGACTCACCATTCCACGTCTGCAACTTTCGGCCGCTCTCCTATTAACAAAGTTGGCCACACATACGCAACAGACGCTGGATTTAGCGGATGCATCAGTACATCTTTGGACGGACTCGTCCGTAACGCTGACCTGGATTACTACTCACCCATCCCGCTGGAAGGATTTTTGTGCGGAATCGAGTTGCAGCCATCCAGGAGCTTCTTCCCAAGGCACTTTGTACCAGGAAAACTAAATCCAGTTGATTGCGCTTCCCGCGGTAAGCACAGTTCAGCTTCTCGATCACAACCTCTGGTGGAATGGCCCCAGCTGGTTAACCGGACCTTCCTCCTCATGGCCAAAAAACATAGACAATCCTTCGTCGGACGTCGATCTTGAAGAACGACCTGGAATCGTCTCAGTTATCGTACCGACACCGAGAACATATTGGACTATACTCGACAGGTGTCTCATTGTCAAAATGTACTCCTCATTGTCAAAATTGCTTAGAATCACAGTCATTTGTCGCCGAGTTCTCTCACGCTTAAGAAAAGTACCGCAGTCATCCGTTGGTCTTTGACGCCTGAAGAGATACACCAGAGGCGCCTGTTTTAGTGCAAACATGTACAGCACTCCTGGTTCACTGACGACCTAGCCGCCATTTCCAAAGGAACTCCTTTGACAAGATCTCACTATATGAGACGACTGACCTCATTCCTGGACCGAGACGGACTTTTACGCGTAGGAGGACGACTACATTTCGCAAATATTGCTACCGAATCGAAGCACCCGATCATTCTTCCGAGGAGATCCCCACTCACCACGCTCATCATTGATGAGGTTCATCGTCGAACCCTACACGATGGTACACAACTCACTTTAAGTTATATTCGTCACTCATTTTGGATAGTTGGAGGCAGGGCCCCAGTTCGGTCCTTTATATTAAAATGCACTCGTTGCGCTCGACATCGTGGCGTTCGAGCACAGCAACTCATGGGTCAACTACCAGCCCCTCAGGTCACTCCTGCCAGACCGTTTCTGCATACTGGATTGGATTATGCCGGACCCATCATGATAAAGACTTGGAGAGGGCGGGCGGCTCGCAGTTACAAGGGCTATCTCGCTATATTCGTGTGTTTAGCTATTTCGGCCATTCATATCGAGGTCGTTACACTATTGAAGCCTTCATTGCAGCTTATAAAAGGTTCACCGGCCGTCGAGGCATTTGTGCCACCCTCCAAAGTGATTGCGGGACTAACTTTGTGGGGACAGACGCGGCGTTAAGGCAACGCTTTTCCACGGCCTCAAAGGAGCTACACGAGCTTGCTTGCCCATTTCGGAGGAAAGTGGGAAGTAGCAGTGAAATCAACGAAGTTTCATCTAACTCGAGTAATAGAAGACACGCTGTTAACTTATGAAGAGTTAACCACCGTAATGATTCAAATCGAAACAGTGCTTAATTCTGCTTAATGCAGAAAATAGATGCACAGAAGGCGTAATTTTATATGTAAGAGAAGACATTAAGTATGAATTGATATGGGTGAGAACTGTAAATGCAAATTGCTGGTGTGTTGCGATAGATATAAGAGAAAAATTTTATAGAGGGGTATTGATGATGGTGTATCACTCACCAAGTGCCTCTGATGGCGAGTTTGTTAGGTTCTTGGAAGAAAGTGTAAAGGAACTGGTGATAAAAGGAAAGTGTATGATAGTAGGAGATTTCAATATAGATTTTAAGATAGATTTATTTTATACAAAGAAATTAAGAACAACAATGTTGAGCTTATGAAGGATAGTCAGACAACGATAGATTTAGTATTTGCTAATAATAGAGCACATGTACATGTAATCCATGAGCCTAAAATAACGGACCATGTTTGGATAAAAATTGTCTTAGAGGGAAAAAAAATACAAATAAATATAGGGTATTTACTGCAAGAAATTATAATAAATTTAGCATTGATGAATTTAGTCTATTAGTAGAGAAATATACACAGCAAGGTATAGATCAGGGAACTAGTGAAAGAGCTAGAAAATTTGTAAGTAGTATAGTTGATGCACTGAATATTACAGCGTCAAAAAAAGAATTTCGAATCCAGAAAATATAGGAAGGAAAAGTGTGGTTTACAAATGAGGTTAGGGAAATAACAACTAGGAGAGATAAAGCATTTAAGAGAGCTATAGTGGAAAATACGGAGTATAGTTGGATGTAATATAAAACTGAAAGAAACGCAGCAAAATAATTAAAAATAAATAAAGAAAAGAAAAAAGAGTATTATGAGACTATGATAGATAACAATAAGGATAAGCCTATAAATATGTGGAAAGTATTGAAAGAATTAGTTAGAGGGAAACCAACAAGTGTAATAGAAAAATAGAGTAAGAGAAATAGAGAATATATCGGATCTTATATTCTACTTATAAAACGGTAACATAAGTAATTTACTTTAATAAATCAGTATGTTTATATGTAACTTATCTTTCTTTCAATTTATATCCTATAAATATTCCATAAATATATATGTACTAAATTTGTACTGTTTATTTTTAATAAAAATAAAAAAAGTATTAAGAATTTGCCTGCGTGTCATAAAAATATTATAAATATTTTTCTTTTAAAAATAAGTAAATAAGTAAAAAAAAGTTATGGAGACAGTCGGACGCGAACGCGCGACCATCGGATTACTAGCGCGGCGCCTAGTCTGCCGCGCCACATCTTGAAAATATTCTTATTGTAATGGTAGTAATGGAGCCTGCAAAACTTCTAAACGCGATTTCTCGAAAACGCTTGAGAGTCGCATCGTCTCCGTTTACTATTTATTGCTACTATACCGATACTACATTCCTACAAAAATTGATCAAAATCGGTGACCTCGAGGGTGTAGGCTTCCCTTGTTAGAAGAAATTATTATGCAGTTACCGCGGAAAAAAGGTACCGAAGAAGGAATAACGAGTGATATACTGAAGCAAATATTTCCTGTTATAAAAGAAGAATTTGTTACTGTAATTAATCAATCATTAAAAGAAGGCTGTTGTCCGCAGGACTGGAAAACATCGACGGTAATACCGATACCAAAAATTAAAAAAGCTAGAAAAGCGAGCGAATATAGACCTATATTATATATTAATATTTTACCGATATATGAGAAAGTTTTAGAATTAATTGTGAAGAGACAGATTGAGAATTATTTTGAATCGAACGAATATATAACGGAGCACCAGTCAGGTTTTAGGAAGCATTATTCATGTGAAACGGCAATTCAAACTGTTGTCAATGACTGGAAAATGTTAATTAGTGAGGGGAAAATAATAGGAGTAATTTTTATTTAATTTGGATCTCAAAAGAGCATTTGAAACAATAGATAGAAATAGGTTAATAGAAAAACTGTATCAGTACAGTGTTGTCACGGCGTGGGTTTTTCGGCCCGCATGGGAGCGTCGTGCGCATGCGTCAGCTGACGTCACAGCTCACGCCAGCAACAGACATATCGAGGTTATCGAGGTGCAACAAGGCGCTGGTTAGATGAAGGCAGCGTGATCAGATTCAGGTTCAGGTAAAAATTGCCAGCTCCCAAGAAACGCGGGGCTGATACGACCATTAACAAAATATTCGTTTATAGATTCTGCGAAGTTACTTCAAAATGTAAAGTTGCATCAGCAACCGTAAAAAAATTCCTTGAGACGAAACACGTCTGAACACGTTCGCTATCAGTTCGCGAATTGAAGGCAGAGTGAAAACAACGCAACGGAGATAGATCATCCAGAACCATCGACATCGGATGACATCAACGAAAAGAAGAGGAAATAAAAAATGAAAGTATTCCAGTTAAGTATAGATATTTTTAAAGAATGGTTAATGCCACACGAAGATATTAAAAAGGCTCTCTGCACGGCTTGTGATAAAGTTATTTTATGTGGCAAATCAGATTTAATAAGACATTCCAAAACAAAGTTACATGTGATGAATATTAGTAAGAGCCATAATGTCACACCATCTGCTTTATTGCTAAAGCTCAAATGTAATATTAAAGATGCGGACCATGTTAAGAAAGTTAAAACAGCCGAGATAAAGATAGCTGCTTTTTATGCAAAACATAATATAGCTTTTAGAATTGTAAATCACATGGTCCCTTTAATGAAAGAAACTTGTTCTGATCCACAGATAGTAACCGATCTGAAATTGTCAAAAACAAAATGTACAAAAATAATAAAAAATGTCTTAGGAAAACGCGAAACCGATAAACTTATTACAATCTTAAAAAGTCAGAAATTTTCTATTTTAGTAGATGAAAGCACAAGTATCTCAAACGATAAGTTGCTTTGTATTTTAGTAAAGTATGTATCATTAGAAACCAAAAAGTGCATTACTCAATTATTACAATTAGTTGCATTAGATGCAACGGACTGTTCTGCAGACAAATTATATTCTGCATTTGAAAAATGTTTAAAAAGTAAAGGAATACCATTGTCAAATATTATAGGAATGGCTTGTGATAATGCTTCTGTGATGATAGGAATTCGAGATTCTTTTGCAAGTAGATTAAAAAAAGAGGTACCGGCCCTTGTTGTATTAAATTGTATATGCCATTCCTCAGCTCTAATATCGAGTAAAGCTTGTTCAAAATTGCCGGATTCTTGTGAAGATCTTGCATGCAGTTGCTACATATTTCTCAAGCAGTGCAAAAAAATCTGCTATTCTGTGCGATTTCCAGAGCTTTTTTGGAGTAGAATCACGTAAAATCTTAAAATTATCGGGTACAAGATGGCTCGTCTTACAGAAGTGTGTTACTAGACTTCTCGATAACTGGGAAGTCTTGAAACATTACTTCCACCTGGAAACTATTGAAAATGAAAATAAATCGGCAATAAGAATCTTTAATACTTTAAATGATAATAAAATTAAAGCATATATGTTATTTTTAAAATATTGTTTGAAATTCTTTAATCAGTTTAATGCGTACTTTCAAGGAAGGAACATTTTAATTCATAAATTAGCTGAAAGTAGTGAGCATTTAATAAAGTAAATAGGTAACAATTTCTTGCTGCCTTAAAAAATATTTCTTTGGAAATTATTAACTTGCAAAATTTTTTAAATTTAATATATGTTGGTCCCGAATGCGAATCTTTGTTAAAATTAGAGACTTTGAAATTTGTAATAGAAATAAAATCCAGATATTTATCTTTTTACATAACCGCGTTAGAAGAAATGATAAAATGATTGCCTTACAATAATGAAATGTTTCGAGAACTGAAATTTTTAGATCTAAGTATAGCGTTGAGCGACGAAAGTAGACTTACTTACTTTTCCAGAGTTGAGAAATATAGCAAGACATTTTCAAATTTCCGATATTACGGCTTTAGCCCGTGAATGAAGAACGTTGCCTATTGTATTTAATGACGTGGATAAAATTCTTTTATCTAATTTAGAACTTGATGACATGTGGAATAATATTTTTCAAAAAGGAATTTGTATAATGAACCGGCTTTTCCAAATTTAGAAAATTTAGTATATGTAGTTATGTCACTTCCACATTCCAATGTCGAAGCAGAGAGAATTTTTTCAATTGTTACAGATGTGAAAAAAAAAGAGGAATCGGCTTGATGTCGCCACTTTAGGCGCAGTAAAGTACGTTCTAGTTTCCAAGCTAATAACATTAATTGCGCACTTTCAAAGTAGATTCAACACATTTAGAACTGCACAATTATAAGAATTCATATTCTCTTTACAATAGTCAAGATAAAGATAAATAGAAATTGTTGACTTTTACGCATGCTTTTTATTATAACTTTTCCTTCTAGTGAAACAATTTAACCTCATTTTTTAAATATTTCAGTAACATTTCAACAAGTACGTATGTAACAACTTCTTTGAAAATCTTTCTTTTGCTCCCGCGACCCATGTGTTTTGCCATTGCTTTTAATATTTTTGAGCATGAGCAGTTTCCTCTTTTTATTCCTGTGGTAACTAATAATATTTCTATACTACTTTGTTGTCACACAACTCGTGTTCATTTTTTGCATATTGTTTATTGTAATTTTTTTATTTTACTTTGTGTGACAACATCAACATATCAAAGCAGTGCAATACTTTTTTCTTTCTTTAATATTTCTTTCTTTTTTAATTTTTTCTTTCTATGATCCAGCATGTACAGGTGCATATGCTGTGAAGTTAGCCCCCCATTTTAAAAATTGAAAAATTGAAAAAAATGACGAGAGTTCTGAATGCCCCCGCACGAGTTCTAGAGTTCTCAATCGATTTTAGAAAAAGTTTCACCACTTAAAGCCAAGAAAACGTAATTTTAAAAACGGGGAGGGCTAACTTCACGGCGCCCCCCCATTTTTGAAAAAATGGATTTTTCTTTGCAGATTCCGAAAGATTTCGATGCGTTATAGAGTTCCCTATTTTTTAAAGTTTTAAAAAGAGTACCGTTCAAATAAGTGAAAAAATCGATCAGAACTTTGGGCGGCTGTAACTCTGTCAGTTTTGGTTTTAGCGCATCGGTCCTTCAGACATTTTTGATAGAACTCGTGCGGGGGCAAACAGAACTCCCAACAGAATTGCGGTTTTCCCAAAAAAAGATTCCAAAAAGGTCTAAAAAATTTTTGAAAAAATTTTTTTTTGAAAAATTGCAGTTCTGTCGGAAGTTCTGTTTGCCTCCGCATGAGTTCTATCGAAAAGTATCAGCCCGAAGCGCTAAAACGAAAATTGAAAAAGTTACAGACACTTAAAGTTCCAGATTCGTAAAATTTCTAAGTCCCGAGGGTTGAAATTTTTTTTCGCAAATCCGCAGTTCTGTCGGGAGTTCTGTTTGCCCCCGCACGAGTTTTTTGATGACTTTAGGTTTGAAGCGCTAAAATCAGAGAAGATTGACGAAGTTTCAATATCTAAATTTTGATAAAAGTTTTTTAGCAATTCTACTTCATTCCTTTTTAATTAGTACTGTATCGAAATTTGAAATTATAATAAAGAGTAAAGAACTTTCCATTAAGAAAATTTGAAAAATGACCTTGAAATCTAAAAAATAAAATAGAAATAGAAATAAAAAGCAAGAAATAAAATAGAAAGAAAAATAAATAGATAAAATAAATAGAAAAAATAATTTGATACTACATCCTCCTTGATACCATGCAACCTTTGCATAATTTTTTTCATATAGCCACTATTTTATGATTTATTTAAGATTATCTAGTTGCATTTAAGATTAACAGGTGAGTCACCCCGTATGGATTCCTATCAATTATAAAACATCATGTTCGTTTTAGGTATTCATGTATACAGTTATTATAAAATATGGTTTTTACAAAAATAATATTGAATGGATACACTGCCGTCCATTAGTATTTGCCCACTAATTAAATAAAAAAAAAGAAAAATATATATCAGAAAAAATTAAAATAACGATATAAGTAGACAAATACTAATGGATGGTAGTGTATCATACTTATTTTTTTAATTATTAAATTCTAATGTGTATAAACTTTTAATATATATTTATAACATAAAATGTAATTTAAATAAAATGTGAAAAATATAATAAAATACATAAAATAAGATGAAATAAGAAAGAAATAATAAAATAATAAAATAAAAAATAAATCTTAAATTAAAAGTTATCAGCCTTTTATCTCTTAGCTTTTAAAAAAACTTAAAAACATAAAAAAACTTAAAAAAATTTAATTGTAATTGAAGTAAATAATTGGCTGTTGTCCCCCATCCTCCTGGCCACCCTCCTCTCCCTCCTCTCCATCCTCCCCTCCCTACTCTCCATCCTCCTCTCCATCTTTCTGTCCATCCTCCTCTCCATCCTCCTCTCGATCCTCCTCTCCATTCTCTTCCTCTTCCTCTTCCTCTCGAAGAATAATATATACTAAAAGAATTAAAACAAGAAATGAATTTAATAGAAATAAAATATAATTTTAAAGTTTTAAAGAATTCATAACATTGTACTCTTTTAATAAAAGTATTTTGCAGTTATTTTGGAATTTTAGAATTTAATATATGAAAATAATTTAGAAATTTTTATCTATAATTTTTTTATATAGTATGGAGGCATACCTGTTTTTTTGTTTTAAATTTCTTCCTCCTCTTCTTCTGTTTTCTTTCTCTTCCTCCTCGACTTCTTCCTCAATCTCCATATCTTCGTCTGAATGTCTTTGGCTCTCTCTATCTTCTATTCTCTCTCGTTCCTCCGATCTGTTAATTTATTTATGCCGTTTATTATTAATATAAATCATTAATGAAGAAGTTTTTTTGGCAATAGAGTATCTGATAATAAGTTTAACATCCGAAATGGATAGGTAAAGTGGATTAAACTGAATAATTCTATTTTATGGTTATGATCGCGCACAGCATATACTATAGTATTAATGAATATTCGCGAATATTCATTAATTATTAATTCATTACTTATCCTAACTATAAAACGTCTTTTGTATTGAGTTTAATCCGCTCTATCTATTTCCTTCGTATTACACTTATCACATATTCTATTGCATTTATAAAAATGTAAAACTCTGTGGCAATTTACAAAAATATAAAATTAACCTCTTCTTTCTTTTCTTGTTCTCTTCTCTCATTCTCTTCCTTATGGCTTCCTCCTGTTTTTCTGAATTTCTTCTTTCGTCTCTTTTCTCCTGTTCTCTTTTCCTGCTCTCTTCTTTTTTTCTCNCCGTGTTTTTTTCTTTCTTTCTTCTCCATTTCTTTCTTTCTTTGTTTTTCTCTTTCTCTCTTCTCCATTTCTTTCTCTCTCTCTCTCTCTCTCTCTCTCTCTCTCTCTCTCTCTCCTCTCCATCTCTTGTCCAAGCATTTTTCTCTATGTAACACAAAATGTTGTTAATATGATTTAATAATACAATTTATTAAATGCGATTTGATGCTTTTTATATAAAAAATATGCTAATTATTCAGTTTAGCTTCCTTACCTCAGAAATCGAAATTGAAATTAGGATCATTCAACGCGTTTTTGCTCAAAACGAACGATTCTGGTTGTAAAAAGTGTCGCTCTCACCTGCGAAACGAGATATTAAGCGCTAAATTTGACGTGTTTTAGGGTCACGATATTTGTCATATCGAAGCTATGTAGCGAAGGGTGCATGGACAGGGTGCAGGGGGAGGGCTTCGCCCTACATGTTATTATTCAACCTCACTACTTCCATATAGGTTTGTAACTTAAATGTTGCGCGCTTTCTATCACGATGCATTCACGGCGCATACATACGTTGCTACATGTATTCACGGCGCATGCTCATTTTGCTACATTGCGTCGCTATGATAGATTTTCTAACCTAAAACACGTCAACTTTAGCGCTTAATATCTCGCTTCGCAGGCGAGAGCGACACTTTTTACAGCCAGATTCGTTTGTTTTGAGCAAAAACGCGTCGAATAAGCCCAATTTAATCGATTTTTGAGGTGAGGAAGCTAAACTGAATTATTACATCAAGGTTAGGATAATGCATACTCACTATGTTTAATACTGTGTAACAGATGTATGTATGCATTATCCTATTGTTTGTTATTAATGGCTGATATTCTTTATATAAATAAATTATATAAATTATATTGTCAATACTAACCTTGTTGCTGTCGCTTCTTCTACCGCTATCAATATGGCGTTTGCACGGTGCGTTCTTAATACTGCCAACTCAAGACCGATCTCGCAAGAATCAATAAGGAAGCATACTAAAATGTTGCCAATATGACGTTTGCACGGTGCGTTCGTAATACTGCCAACTTAAGGCCCATCTCGCAAGAACCAATGAGGAAGCACGCTGAAGCGTTGCCAATTCAAGATCGTTCTCGCAAGAACCAATGAGAAACGCGCTGAAGCGCTCGGACGAATTTCGCTAAGCGCCGAGCATCTAGCTTCAATCTATGTTTATGACTTAATCGTTTAGAACTTAGTGCTAGTGCGATTGATTCTTCTTGTTTTCATGATGGATTACAGAAAGTTCCGAGAGCAGATATATCTTCGAGTAATTTTCCGAAAGCATATATCTTCGAAAAGAAGTAAGTATTCAGAGAAAATTTATTTTCCAAATTACGATTGAGAATAGGTTATTTATGAGGTGGCAAAAATATGGTGTGTATTTTTAGATTAACTTCTTTCTCTCTAGCGTCGTGACAGACAGTGCGCAAAATTTAAGTCTTATTTGTAATATTTGTAATAAGACTTAAATTTTGCGCACTGTCTGTCACGACGCATTCACGGCACATCGCTACATTGCGTCGGTTTGATAGGTTTTCTAACCTTAAAACACGCCGACTTTAACGATTAATATCTCGCTTCGCAGGCGAGAGCGACACTTTTTACTGTCAGAGAGCGACACTTTTTCATTCATTTTTAGCAAAAACACGTCGAATAAGCCTAATTTCATCGATTTTTGAAGTGAGGACGCTAGAGAGAAAGAGAAGTTAATCTAAAAACTTTACCTATGTAAAACTTTAACTATGTAAAAGTTGTGAGATTAAATAATAATGCGTGGAAGGAAAGGGGTGGAGTCCCTCCTCCGCCCACGCGTTATTATTTAATCTCACAACTTTTACATGGATTTATAATAAAACTTAAATTTTGCGCACTGTTTGTTACGACACATAATCTGTCACGATACATTGCATCGGTTTGACAAGTTTCCTAACCCTAAAACATGCCAACTTTAACGATTAATATCTCGCTTCGCAGGTGAGAGCGACACTTTTTACTCCCAGATTCGTTTATTTTTGAGCAAAAACGCGTCCAATGAGCCTAATTTCATTGATTTTTAAGGTGAGAACGCTAAACTTAACCATACAGCACAGAAAGATTGCAAAAATATTTCATTGAAATATTGTAATATTGCAAATTGTTTGCATAACGTAGTTGCAACATTTACGCAATGACACAGAAACGTCAAAATGTTCGCCTTTCGTAAGATTGTCCTGTAATGTTGCAGTCATGTAGCAGTGTAATGTATTTGCAACAATGAATAAAAATATTTCTCTTACTATTATTGGACGTAATTTGAGGTACTTTATAAATAAAAATAAATTTAATTAATGCGTGTGTGAAGTTGACGTATCATTTGATGGAAACTCACTAATTGTTGAGAATTCTGGGTAGATTTTCAATAGTTCTATAGTTCCTGATAAATAAAACAAAGAGTTCTATCCTTTAAAGCAAAAAAAAGCCTTTATGCAAAGTGAGACACCAGGTTCAGCGTCTCACTTTGTCTTGCAATGATTTCCGACCCGTTTCTTGTAGGATTTTAAAAGATCTATAGTTCTATATGAGTTCAAGAAAGAGTTCTGGCGAGAAACAATGTTATTTTAATTTGTAAATAATTTTAAACTCCGCGAATTTTACGTTTTCGGGTATATGGGTGAGACGCTGTCTGAATTTCGACAGTTCTGCGAGTTCTAAAATTTATCTCGTGTAGTTCTGAACATATCCAAAGATTTTCTAAAGAGTTCTGACAATTTGCATTATTATTTAATTTTTTTAATAATTTTAAACATCGCGAAATGCACGTTTTCGGTATTGTGGGTAACACGTGTCTATATTTCAGCACAGTTCTGCGAGTTCTACGATTTTTCCCGGGTAGTTCTGAATGCTCCCAACGTTTTTCTAAAGAGTTCTAATCACATGCAATATTATTTAATTTTTTAAATAATTTTTTAAGTCCGAAAATCGCGCGTTTTCTCATATATGGGTGAGATGCTGTGCGGAATCTCAGAGTTCTGGTCACAGTATTATATTTTTCAAGTAGGTACGAATGTATTTAATCGCTTTCCGAAGAGTTTCGATGAATATTATTTATTTTTTTTTTAATTTTTAAAGTTCAAAAATCAGGTGTTTTTCTCATATATAAATGAGACGCTGCGCGGAATCTCAAATTTCTGATCACAATATAATTTTATTTTTTAAGTAGGTATGAATGTATTTAATCGTTTTCCGAAGAGTTTCGATAAATATTGTAAATATTGTAATCAGAATTACGCACAACGTCTCACCTAT
>JAJVSH010000209.1:187887-201026 GCA_021460005.1 Tetramorium alpestre | reverse complement strand
TTTTNNNCACGGGAAGCTTCCTTGGACTGAATTTTAAATGCAGATGATGAATCAGCAAATAATGGAACTGGTAATCAAAAAGTTTTATGGACTGTTTTTCCAGCGGGAAGTAATGTTGCTGCGATGCCTGTGAAAGCCATTGTGCATGCATGTTTATTTCAAATTTTGACTAATAATNAATAATAAGTAGTTGTGTATATGTTTTTCCTGATCCACTTGGACNATTAATATAAAAAAGCAATGGGTATTATGAGTATTATTATCTAACGTATTTAATATTAGGTTAACTATTTCCTTTTGGTTTTCATTTAATTAATTATATTATCTGGTTCCAATTTCTATANCTTGTTCAAGTGTTACATAATCCTCTTCTGCCACATTATTTTCTGTTAATTGTTCCNTTTGTGGAAAATCAACAAAACTTTTACCTTTTGCAAAAAGAATAGCGCCAATTTGTTCACGGGCTTTTTTTGCCCTTGTAATATACCAAAATGTCGTACATAATCTTCCGACATTGCTACTTTAAAACTTTCCCAAAGTTCTTCAGGATGTGATGGCTGATAGTGTAATAAAATACGTACAAATAAAATAAAAATTTACGTAGCTGTCGTGGCATTATCCAGCAAATAGCTTCATATCTCGTATCCATATCTCGTATCCATATCTCGTATCCATTCATCATCATTTTCAATTAAACCTAAAGCCAAACATTTCTCTGAAAATGTTTGATAAGATTCTCCATTTTGCTCTATTAGTTGGAGGNCCAAGGGGCTCGCTCCCTGAAGATGCCAATTTGTATTCAGCTAGGAAGGTCCAGTACTTCAAAGTGGTAGTTTTGAACCTCTAGCCAGTGATGGCAGTTTTGAACTTCTAGTGATGCTCTTGGGATGGGGGCACGCATACAAGCGGTAACTGTATCCATGTGCGTACATGGACACAGATGCCGCTTGTGTGCATACCCCCACCCTAAGAGCATCGTGGCGCTAAAGGTTCAAATGCCATCACTGGTTGGCACGCTTCCCAAGCCGGAAAAGATCATGCTGAGGCGCGCCGCGGACGGTCCTTATATACTCCCCATGTCGTACTTTGAAGTTTGAACACGAATTAGCTGCTAAGGTCGTGCCTCGTGTAACGGCAGCGCCTCGAACTGCGTAGCGGGCGCGCGCGGCGTCGCCCGATGCTGCGACGGACCGCCACATCATTGTTGTACACGCTAAGCGTTTAATTCCTTTTGTTTAAATATTTGTTAGAGTAGATTCGTATGGTCCTACGCCCTCTTATTCCTGCGTCGCACTAGCGCTCATGTTTTGTTCTCCCCTCTCATTAGTTTTTTCGGAGTCGTCGTCGATGTAGCAGTCGTCGTTGTAGAGCACGCTGCGAGCATATAAAATAAAGGCTTTTTACACATTAAGTAGTACAAATTCGCATACCAAATTCATTTGGCCATACCAAGGATTTCGGAACCAATCCAAGCAAAGAAAACACGTGTCCACGTACACAAACGCTAGCAATTAGAGTCAACATTAATGGTCCTTCGAGCCGAATTTCTCTCGACGGAGAAAATGAATTTCAAGGTTAAGGATACAAACAAGCTATCTCAGGCATTAGCTGTGTACGCAATACATGACCGATAAGGTTAAGGGGGCATATACACCTAACCCGGGGAAAAAAAAGGTAATTTTTGTGAATTTTTTTAAGGGAAACTATTTGAATTATCGGAACGGGGTTTTTTTTAGCTAAAAGTATACACTTTCGGGAATATTTTCAATTTTTTTTTTATTAAAAAATTTTACAAATTCACGGAGTACTAGAGTCGTCTACGGAGTGCCGTAAAAAAAACGACCAACTATAGAAAGTTTTGATTCACTTCGAGGCTCGCGATATGATATAATCGAACGCAAAATTAAACTGTCGGAATTGTGGAATCAATTCGATGCGATTTTGAAAATATTGATTTTTGACAAAATGGCGGGCGTTTGAACTTAAAATAGCGGTTTTCAAAGAAAAATTTTTTCTTACTTTTGCCCAAAAAACAAAAACTAAGAATCGAAAAAAAAATCGGCTATGACAAAAACTAGATTATAGTATCTACTTTAATAATCTTTTTAGTTTTTTTGCTTCAGATGATTTTAACGAAACGCTGTTGGTCACCGTTTTTTTGCGGCACTCCGTAGACGACTCTAGTACTCCGTGAATTTGTAAAATTTTTTGAATAAAAAAAATTGAAAATATTCCCGAAAATGTATACTTTTAGCTAAAAAAAACCCCGATCCGATAATTCAAATAGTTTCCCTTAAAAAAATTCACAAAAATTACCTTTTTTTTCCCTGGGTTAGGTGTATATGCCCCCTTAAGTTATATGAGTAATGTCTATTTCTACCAATGCAGATTAACTTTAATCTCGGTTTATCTTACTTTCTATCTTTTTTTAGTTCTAAGAATTAGAAAAAGATGAACAGTAAGTTAAACCGAGGTTAAAGATAATCTGCATTGGTAGAAATGGACATAAGGCCATTTCATTATATCACGATGATTACCGACACGTAAGTAAGTTGACAATCTCATTTCAGCGTCATATTGATATGCCTTTGTAACGCATTACGCACATGTAATATGTATATATATTTTCCTGCTCTTTCTTTGCGTTCTCTAATTTTTTCTATTATTCGCGTTTAACTTATATTTCAAGTATATACTTTTCTTTGGCAACTGAGCGACGAATCATACAGCGGCGTATTAATTTAATAAGCTTAATTATAATCATGGATTCCTTAACATTAATCGAAGCAAAAAATAAACGAACTTATATAAAGGCCGCTGCAACGCGTTTGAAAACGTTTATAGAAAGTTTTGATTCACTTCGAGGCTCGCGATATGATATAATCGAACGCAAAATTAAACTGTCGGAATTGTGGAATCAATTCGATGCGGTGCAATCTCATATAGAATTACTTGAAGAGACAGATACCGATGAAACTGATAAAGAAGCGCAGTTTGCGCAACAAGCGCAGCAAAGACTGAGTTTCGAAACGCTATATTTTCATTTAATAACTCGTTACAACTCAATTCTTGAACATTATGAGCAACAAGAAATTCCTCATTCTTATAATCAGCATAATAAAACTCCTATTATTACCAGTAGAGAATCGCGCGTGCCGATAGAGATTTTCGCGACTGCCGAAAATGGATCTTCCAGTTTTTAAGGGTGCATATGATGATTGGTATACCTTTCAGGATACGTTTGAAAAATTAATCCATCTCAATGATGCATTATTAGAAATCGAGAAATTCCATTATTTGCGATCATCGCTAAGGACAAGGCTGATAATAAAGTCCATTCAGACCACTACCGACAATTACTATGAGGCATGAGCGGCGGTCAAGGAAAGATATGACAACAAATGCTGGATAATTCAACAACATATCCATGCTATATTTAAAGCACCGATACTAACAAAGGAACATCACATCCAACTACGTGAGCTGCTCGATACCGTTTCGAAACATTTGCGTGCCCTTAAGGCAATAAAAAGACCAACAGAATCTTAGGACGATTTAATAATACACATTCTCGTTTCTAAACTTGATTCTGCGACCAGCAAGTCCTGGAAAACTAATATTCCAGATAAAGAGGTTCCCGAATTAAAGACATTAATTGAATTTTTATCAAAGCGATATCAAGCTCTAGAAGCAATCTCTGACAAATTATCAATCACTCAATCAAATAACACATCTAAGTTCTCTAATAAATCAAAGGGATCTTCAGTTTTTAATCTTGCTATGTCCAATGTAGCTTACCCCCAATGTAAAGAACCACATCAATTATATTAGTACGCAGAGTTTCTTAAACTACCAGTAGAAAAACGAGTTCAATTAGTAAGAAAGATCTATTTATACGTTAATTGTTTAAGGTTCACAACACATCAGACGAAAACTTGTAATTCGAGCATGTAGGGACGAAGTTAGGAGTCCGTACTTTATTTAACACAATAGAACGAGAGAGATATTCCTCGATGGGAATTATTTGGTTACCCTGAAA
The DNA here is from genome assembly GCA_021460005.1 of Tetramorium alpestre. Lineage (NCBI taxonomy): Eukaryota > Metazoa > Arthropoda > Insecta > Hymenoptera > Formicidae > Tetramorium > Tetramorium alpestre. Next base: position 196,987 of record JAJVSH010000209.1, on the reverse strand, counting down.
AGGGCGGATCTACGTTCTGAGAAGGACGGATTGGCGTCTAAAAAAGACGACGGTGTAGGCGCCGGGTAGGCTTCGCGTTGCCGCTCTTGTTAGTGGTGGCATCGGTGGTGGCTTCACCGCGTGCTTCCGGCGACGAAGCGTCCTGCTTCCTAGTATGGTCCCGGTTGCAAGCCTCGCTGGTTGGAGATCCGAGGGAGTTCACTCTGGTGTGAGGAAGCCCGTATAAACTTGCTTCGATGTGTGGAGGCCCGTAAGCACGCTCCCGGTGATGCCGGTCTTTTAATTCCGTCAAGGAATTTCTGTATCCAAAAAGAGCACGCTTTTCGGACTGGAAGAGATCGCGCTGCGGACACTCCTTATATTCTTGCCGTACGACATTTGATTGCGAGTTAGCTGCTGTCACCGTGCATCGCGTAGCTGCGGCGCTTCGCACTTGGTTAAGTCTGGATCGTGAAAATTAGCCCCATGTTCTTCTGAACATAGTTGAGAAAGATATTCCCAGATAGCCAAGTCTGCCGAAAGCAGATAATGCCAAGTGTCTGATATCAATTGCTGTCAACAAAACCTCTACAAATTTGGTACAAAAGTTATTACCGATTAAGTTATCAAATTGGTACCAAAAATCGAGCAGATACTGTTCATAGAATCTGACAGTAGATTGACGGCAAAACCGAACAGGATTTGATAATCTGACTTGATGTCAGATTATCGACAGAAACCGAGCAGGATCTGCACGCGCGCAATCTGATGGCAGATTGGCAGCAGAAATCGAACAGAATGATCTCTATTAAATGAACTCGCAAACTTGTATAAGTTCCACAGTTTCACTTACGCCGCTAGGAGTCGCAAGGGCTATACACTTTCGCGTAAGTAAAATCCGTTTGATTTGAATATATATACAAGCTTTATATTAGTGTCTAATCTAATTGAATCACGAAATTGATTCGAGAGATTAAATTTTGAAAATATAATCAATGTTGTTCTCAGTGAGGATTCTTCGCGCATATGCATGTTGAATGTAATTTCACTGAAGCATCTAACTTTTTTGGATACTGTCTTAATTTAAATATATATAGTTTTTAATTTAAAATATCGGAGTACACAAATTAATATAATCTAATTTAATAAATGTATTAAAATCTCAGAATCTACATATGTTGTTAGTGAAATAATAATTCTTAATATTAACATTTTTTAAAAATATTAACACATTTGTGAAACGAATGTGTGCTGCTTGGAAATTGTCAAATGCTAAAGATTCTGCTCCGTTTCTGTTGCCAATCTGCCTTTAATTCCTTTTAAATCCCTATAAATCTATTTAAATGTACATACATATTACATATTATGGCTAAATACTGCAGATTCTGCTTGATTTCTGCTGCCAATCATCAGATTGCGCGCGCGCAGATCCTGCTTGGTTTCTGCCGACAATCTGACGTCTAGTCAAGTTATCAGATCCTGCTCGGTTTCTGCCGTCAATTTGCTGTCAGATTCTGTGAACAGGATCTGCTAGCAAATCATAAGCTTATTGCGGAAATAACGGATGCCAATTTGCTGACAACTTTTGTGGGAATCTATTGCCAATCTGCTGGCAAATTTGACGCATTTTGCTATCTAGGTTCCCGAGCATAAACGTTTCTACTCTTGTCACGGAAAAGCATCCTTTGATCTTATACAACGATATGATAAGTTGATGAAGCTGTTAAGAGTTGTCGCTTATATCTTTCGATTCTACAATCAGCTAAAACAGAAGTCCAAGATTGGTGATAAAGTGCAACAAAATCAAGATCCATCTCAATCTCTTTCATCTGAAGAAATCATGCATGCCACCCTGGTAATAATAAAACTGGTTCAAGGATTACACTTCAAGAAGGAATAGATGCCCTCACAGCTCATAAGAACATCAGTAAGAACATCAGTTTCATCCTGCATTTAAATCCCTTTATTGATAAGAAGGGAATCCTCGGAATGGGTGGCCGAATCAAATTTTCTCACCTCCCATATAATGCCAAACACCCAGCGTTGTTACCAGGACGGCATCCTTTAGCAATTCTCATAATCAAGTATGAGCATGAAAGATATCTGCATGTGGGTTCTTAATCAACGTTAGCCGCAGTCTGCCAGAATTATTGGCTGATCTCTGCCAGGGATGTTGTGCGTCAAATTACCCGAAAATACATTCCCTGTTTGCACAGTTCACCTAAGACGGCCTTAACACTTATGAGTAATCTTCCTGAAGATAGAATCACCATTCCTGTGAGAGCTTTTGCAAGATATGGAGTGGACTATGATGGTCCTTTCCACTACAAAGATGGACCAAGAGGATCAGCTAAGTTCCTAAAATGCTACATTGCAATATTTGTCTGTTTGGCTACTACTTGCTACATATCGAACTCGCAACTGATTTATCCACAGCTTTTTTAGGTATACGAGTACTAAAACGTTTTATTTCAAGAAGGGAATACCCATCCGATATATATCCGGACAATGGTCTTAATTTCGTAGGAACAGAGCGTGAATTAAAAAATTCAATCGCGATGTTTAACCAGCAAGAGGACTAACAAAAGGTTATTAATTACATGGCGACCAAACATATCCATTGGCATTTCATTCCTCCTCAGACATCCCATCATGATAGACTGTAGGAGGCTGCTATAAAGGAAGCTAAAAGACATCTCTTTCGAGTAACCAAAAATGCTCAACTGCGGTATGAAGAGTTGGAAACCCTGCTAATTCAAATTGAAGCAGTCTTAAACTCTCGCCCGCTAACACCTATCTCATTTGATCTGATGGATCTTACGCCTCTTACTCCATGGCACTTTCTAATAGGTAGCCTTTTAACATCGTATCCAGAGCTGTCTTTAGAAGAATTAGCTCCAAACCTTGGCTCTCACGTTAGCAGCGTGTAGAACAATTACGCCAGCACTTCTAGCGTCGTTGGTCGAAAGAATACCTTCATCACTGCCAGCAACGCCACAAGTGGAAAATCAAAGACATACCTATATGCGTAGGTCAATTAATTCTTTTAAAGGAGAACAACATTCCACCTCTTGCATAGCCTCTCGCTAAGGTAACTGAAGTACATCCAGATAAAGAAAACATTATTCGTACCGTTACTGTTCGTACTACTAAGGGTATTTATAAGCGCCCTATTACTCATTTATGTATTCTACCTTTCGAAAACGATTAGATTTTCTCCTCCATTAAATTATTTAACTAAGCGTACCCCATATAATTTAAGTTTATTGTATATAGTTTGTAAGCCATTTATTTACATGTATATTTTATTTAACGATGCAATACTTGATATTTATAAAGCTAGTGCTTCAAGGGCGGCGGCATATACACGTGTTTAATTTCGTTTAAATATTTGTAAAAGTATTATAAGATTTGTATGGTCTTGCGCCCTCTTATTCCTGCGTCGCGCTAGTACTCTCGTGTTTCGTTCCTTTCTGTTACTAGTTTTTTCAAAGTTGTCGTTGTAGAGCAACCAGGTTGCGGCTCAGTCTAAAATAAAGACTTCTTATACATTAAGCAATACAAATTCGTATATCAGATTCATTTGGCCAAACCAAGAATTTCGAAACCAATCCAAACGAGGAAAACACGTGTCCACATACACAAACACTAGCAGTTAGCGTTAACAATCATATTTACAAAATGATTATATTAAAATAATTTTATTTACCTCTTGCGATGAATCTTCTTCATCTATTTTTCTTTTATTTGGTATCCTTGTACCTTTCAATAATTTAGTAAATGGCATATATCCATACAATTTTTTAATGTCATGTAAATTTTTTACATGAAGATATGGCGGATTGACTGTAAAATTAAGAAAAATTTATATTGAAGAATAAATAAATTCCAAATTTTTAAAATTTTACAGTATTTATATTACCTGTTTGTACCATTACACCTTTAAGTTTAATTTTATCACCTTTATTTATATCTTGTTCCACGTATTTTTCATGTGAAAAATTTTCTATGCGGACTTCTAATTTAAATATGCCATCGGTTACTGATCCGCAACCTATTTCTTTTTTCGATTTATTATCAAATTTGGCAAAGTTAGTTTTCACATACACTTTAATTTCTGTAACACACATAAATACATTAATACAAACACACGATACATAAGAGATACTCATAATTTCTAAAAATTAACATTATTAAATAAAGAAAAAATAATCAAAATAAAAAAATAAAGTACTTTATAAAATGTATTACTTAATATTTATTTCAAATGCAAAAAGAAACGAAAATAACTTACTGATACATCCAGAAACATTTAATATTTCACTTAATTTCACATATATTGGTTTAGGCTCGTAAGTACCTAACTTTTTCACGATAGTATTACTTCGAATAGTTAATTCGTAAGAAACATTTCCAACATTGTGATTTGCCATTTTTGGTTTTATTGCTTGAACACCATCCAAATGAATAATCTAACGAAAATTGTTTCAATAGAATATTAAAAAGTAATAATATTGAAGTAAAAAATGATAGTAAAACAAAAATGATAGTAATAAAAAAAATTAAAAATATAATTATAAAAAAAGATAGATTAACATAAAAAAGTACATACATAATAAGGTCTAATATGACGAAAAACATTTTCAATTTCGTCATTCCAAGCGACAACTTGAACTCTTTTTCCTTTTCCGTTATTTATAAAAAATTTAAAATACTTGTGTTTTTGAGTCCCCACAATACGTGGGGATTCAATACCATCGATAAAACCAATTACTTCACTATAAGAATATGGTAGTATTATTTAACAAAACTTTTACATAACCCACATAACAATATTTCGCAATATACATATAATTAATTTACAGTAATATTATTGCAATATTACTGCAACATTACCGAAATATTACATACTATGTGGGAAACATATCACATTTTACAGTAGAAGAAAGTCGCCAATACTGGCACAAACCCCATAAAGCGATACCCCCCCCCCCTCCTGACGAAAATAAGAAACTTTATAAAGCAATGACAACCATTTGAAAGTTTTCTGGGAGTTCATACGCTTTCAAATGTCATAAAAGCGCTTACATAACGCTGTTGGGCTTTGGACGCTTTTGAAATGCTTATAAAATGCTGTATATAATGTTACGTGAAAATTATAATGCTGAGGCAACGCTTTTTAGAGCATGTTGATATTATTGATACATTTTTATGTAGAAAGTTTGCTATCAAACTTTTCAAATGTTTTCGAAACGCTTTTTTTAATACCGTAAGACAAGCGTTTTCTCTCTTTTTAACAAACGTCCTTGCAATACGGTAAATTGTAGAACGTTTCCGCTTGGGAATGTCTAATAAATTCGATTAGGAACGTCTAATAAATTCGATTCACGCCGCTGGGAGTCGCAAGGGTTATTCGTTTTCTCGTAAGTAAAGTCCGTTTCGAAAACTATATAAATAAGCTTAAAGTTCATCTTTTAACTAATCAAAGCACAACGCTTTTTCGCGTATGTGCGTTGAATGTATAAACCTCAATAAGACAACTAATTTATGTGGAAATAGATGCTCTTGATCGAAATATGTACATGTGCTGTTAGGGAATCTAGCAGGTAAAAAAGCATCGTGTGCTCTAGGCTTCAGTGATCATAAATCTGCAGCAAACGTTTTTTTACGTCATTTCCAATAACAAGAAGACGCCTGTTAAACGCTTAATAAAGGAGCTATAAACATTTTAAACAAACTCGCAACAAACACTTAACGAGATCCTGAAGCCGGTACGCGGTACCAAAAATTTTTGTAATCACATAACTTTTTATTGCCTGCATTGATTGAAAAATCCTTTTACAGAGTTAAAGTATAGGCATTAATATGTAATTGTTGTGTAGTATTGATGCTGAAAACAAAAATTTTTTAATAACCTGTCAACTCATGATAATGTCTTGACATAAGATCTCTGCAATCCGTATTTGCGAAATACCATCCGACAATTACATACATTACATTAAAAAACAATATAGAATTTGATAAATTCCACTACGATACATAATTAAGATATGTGATTACAAAAATTATGTGAATTTATATATTAGGTTAGGTAAAGAAGAGCGAATATTTTTAATTTTTTTTCGTTTTTGATATGAAGTCGATACTTATTATGATTCATTTTTGCGTGTACTTTAATTCTGCAAAAGGATTTTGTATTCTGTAAAGCCAATTTGATAATTCATAATATTATAGCTTAGAATTCCGGCCTACATTATCGAGCGTCGCTCCAGAATCCCCTTAATATAAGTGATGTAAACGCTAAGCAAACTCTCACAAATGCTGTATACAAAGGCTTTTCAAACGCTGCAGTGTTTCAATATTCGTTAAACAAACTGTTTATTGACTGTTTCTAAATTCTTAATAAACGCTCTCTCGAGAACTCAAGTAAACACTCAAAAAATTTTCATGAAACTTCTTATTTTCTTCAGGGCCCATATTTCTCAGAAATTAAACATTACATTATATGAATGTGGATAAAAACATGGTCTCCTTAGATAATTAAAAAAATAGAAACTCCTAGTTCATACATTCGTGGCTTTTTTTTATATAAAATTTGATAAAAATGAATTCTTCAAGAGCGAAAATAAAATTTGCACCATTTTCTTTTACAAATTGGATAGTTTAAACAATAGGGAATAATATTATTGATAGTTTAAACAATAGGATATAATATTATTGATAATATTATATCATTTTATATATTTATAGCTTCCTAAAACTGATTTATTTATATATGTATCTGTCATATTTGCCTCGTAATGCAGTTTTAAACATAAAATTGCTCCTGTAACATTTAAGCAGTCTACATTTTTTTGTGAGAACAGATCATAGGTTTAAAATTGCTTTTATTCTCAAAATGTTTTATTCTAACCTTATAATTTTATAAAATTAGTTGTTTTATATATAAAAATATATTTTACTACTTACAAGAGAACCGTCAGAAATATTACTCACAGATTTCAATGAGATTCAATGAGATCTTTGGATATGTTGTAGAGCATCAAAAAATATTAAACCTCTAATTTTTAGCGGCTTATCTCAACATTTAGGGATTGAAACAACCCCTCGAAAATAATGGTTTTTTCATTTTTTACGAATATCTTTAAAAATATAGAATATATGAAAAAAATGTTTTATATAAAAGTTTTACGGTATTTTATACTCTTTACAACTGTATATTTATATTTTTTAAAAATGTCAAATTTTTTATTTACATAAACCCCTACCTCTTATTTTGCAAAATTGAAAAATTTTGTAAGAATAAAAATTAAAGAATATTAAGAGCCAAATTCATTTATATATAATAATGTATGGATTCCATGATTCAATTTTTCAAAAAACGAGATGATTGTTACTCTCTATGGATCGTGGCACTATTGTAATTCACTTTACATACATACATGTTACTATTTTATATATACACATTTATCTATGCTTCATTTTGTGCAATATGTTGCAAAGTTGTAGCTCACACTCGATCCGTGAACGGTAATCTCCCACCCCCCTTTTACACGCACAATTGTTACGATAAACACAGATAAAAAATTTTTTTAATTTCTTAAATTTTTCGATACGTGTACAAGTGTGTTGTAACTCACAATGTAACTCACTCACAATGTAAAATTGAAAAATTAAGTAATAAAATTAATTAAAGTATAAAATATATTATTAGATAATAAATCGTGTAATATGTTGGATATTATGTCATTATATTATGTCATTAAACTTAATCCATTTTTATGTTATATAAGAAAATATTATACAAAAGGCAGTTGTTAAATGTGGCGCAACTAAAAAAAATATAATGCAATACTACTTATAGCGCGGCGCCTATAGCACGAGGATATCATCTCATTTTTTGAAAAATTGAATCAATTAATTTTTGTTCTTACAAAATTTTTCAATTTTGCAAAATAAGAGGTTGGGGTTAGAGTAAAAAAAATTGACATTTTTGAAAAATATAAATATACAGTTGTAAAGAGTATAAATATCATAAAACTTTTATATAAAACATTTTTTTCATATACTCTATATTTTCAAAGATATTCGTAAAAAACGAAAAAATCCATTATTTTCGAAGGGTTGTTTCAACTCCTAAATATTGAGATACACTAAAAAAATATTTTAATATTTTTAATCATGCTCGATTGGCTAACTATGTCACGATAGGATCCCCTTAAGAAATATTGTTAAAAAACAAACTGGTGTGCCGGTATTGGTGACTTTCCTCTATCATTAAAAAAGATTAAATATATATTTATAAAATTATTTAAAATAAAAAATACTACGTTTGTGATTGACAGGGATATAGTAATTGACACTTATATGACATATTTGTACCATAGAAGACAAACTCGTTGCGCAGTGAAACATAAAGTAGTTGAAGAACTCTCTTCCTCAGTATCTTATAATTAATCACGCGATAGTTTATCTATTATGGGTACAAATAAAACAGAGTGTCAATCACCTTATGCTGTCAAACACTATACTGTTTATTTTATATATAATAATTATATAAATATGTATAATTATAGTTAAAAAATAAAATATAAAATGTTGCATATTATACATACACGGTAGAATCAAACAGCTGAATAGAATCAAAAACATCATTCGGCGTCATTAACTCAACCAGATCTATACCTTGTAAATCTTCTTGAATTCTATCAACGGAGCCCATTGTGTTATATACCTCTTCTTGTGTGTCTCTACAACATATAAAATTTTATATCATTATACTGTCTATTATTATTTATTCCTCCATATGTAGAACATGTATAGAAACATAAAATGAGTATAGAAACATATAAACTACATTTAATTTAACGCTATAAATGTACAAAAAATTTCTTTCCTCCTTTCATTATATATATATATATATGTATAATAAATAAAAGAAAGGTTAAAACCTATCAAATATTCTAACTAATCTAATTAAACGTCAAAAAATTCTCTCTTTGACGTTTCTAGAAAGATTCTATCTCCTCTCTCTCTCTCTCTCTCTCTCTCTCTCTCTCTCTCTCTATGATTCTTTCTATCTCTATTTCCTCCACTCTCGTCACAATACTCAAAATTATTT
>JAJVSH010000209.1:167733-181975 GCA_021460005.1 Tetramorium alpestre | reverse complement strand
TCTCTCTCTCTCTCTCTCTCTCTCTCTCTCTCTCTCTCTCTCTCTCTCTCTCTCCAGACAGGCTTTTATCAAGCCTTGTCATTCGTCGGTAAGACAGTGGCAGACAGCTCTACAGTCGACAATTGGTTTTTTGGCTCAGGGTTTGCAGAAGATTTTAAGTCGGCTCAGGCTTGCGAGAAAGCAGCACGTGATCTTATCAGATCCGGATCTACCAGCTCAGGGGGGCTCAAATCTAAGTCGCAGGCAACACACAGACAAATAGCTCCGCAACAGCAAGCCACTAAACGTCCGGGAAACGTCAGGGCCTCGGCTTCATATGCTCATTTGCCGGCTCGGCAGCCGAGGACCAAGCAGAGACCGAGCCGCAGCCATTCAGGGCGTTATCGCTCCCGAACCAGGTCACGCCGCTAAACCAAGTAAGTCCAGGTGGTCGATTGGCCTACTTTGTTCAATTTTGGCAAAGGCTTACCACCGACCGGGCTGTTATCCAGGCTGTTAAAGGTTACAAAATCCCGTTTGATTCACTTCCTCCTCTCCGCCCGTATCTCCGGGAACCGGTGTTCTCTCGGGCCGATGCAAAGGCCTGTGATATAGAAGTGAATCGCCTTTTAGCCAAGGGTGCAATTCTAAAGACGACCCCCTCCGAGGATCAATTTCTCTCTCATTTCTTTATCGTCAAAAAACCTTCGGGAGGGATGCGGTTTGTTCTAAATCTTAAAGATTTAAATTGTTACCTCTCTCCTCCACATTTCCAGCTAGAAGACTGGCGTATGGTGGTCCAGCTTATGACCTCAGGTGTTTGGATGGCAACGCTTGATCTTAAAGATGCCTACCTGCTCGTACCAATCTTCCAGGAGGATCGTCGTTTCTTAAGATTCCAATGGCGAGGGAATACATTCGAATTTACAGCACTACCCTTCGACCTGAGTACAGCGCCCTACATCTTCACTAAGATTATACGACCCGTAATAGCCAAGCTAAGGGGCGAGGGACATCTATCCGTGGTATACCTAGATGATTTTCTCTTCTTCGGTCAATCCAAAGATGAATGTTTGAATAATCTCAACGCCTCCTTTAGCTTACTAACCTCATTAGGTTTTTTAATTAATTATTCGAAATCGCAATTTAAGCCTTCACAAGTGTGTAAATTTTTAGGTTTCCAATTTGACTCGATAAAACAATCCATATCAATCCCTTCTAAACGACGTCAAGCACTGTTAAACTTAATTTTAACTTTTAAAAAAAAATCTAGATGTAGGATTCAAGATTTTGCAGCGGTTATCGATTCGCTAATATCAGTTTGTCCCGCAGTTGAATACGGCCTATTATATACAAAGGATCTTGAACAAGCAAAGTTCATCGCCTTAGAAAATTCAGACGGCGACTACAGAACCTTCATGGAGATTCCTGCCAACTTATCATCAGTCTTTCATTGGTGGATGAATATTTTCAAGAACCCGGAACAAGCCAGATTTATTCGCTCGGAGCCTGCGGTCCGCGAAATTTTTTCTGATGTCTCCCTATCTGGTTGGGAAGCCTCCTGGGAGGTTAGTCGCACACACGGATGGTGGCCCGAAATGATAAAAGAAACTATATAAATTATTTGGAGCTCAAGGCAGCCTACTATGCCCTCCTGTGTTTTGCATCGGACCTGACGGATAGCTACATTCTTCTAGAATTGATAATACAACCGCTATAGCATATATAAATCGCTTCGGTTCAGTCCAATATCCCCATCTCTCTTCCGTCGCAAAACAAATTTGGAACTGGTGCGAAGAACGCAACAACTTTGTTTTTGCCTCGTATATTGCTTCCTCTGAAAATATTATTGCAGACTTTGAATCCAGAACAATTAGTGAAGATCCCTCTCGCAAAAAGCTTTTGATCTCGTCTCGGCCGAACTGGGCAGGCCAGACATCGACCTTTTCGCTGCAGTCATTAACACGAAATGCGAAACCTACGTATCATGGATACCAGACCCAGGATCTCTAACGATTGACGCATTTACCTTGTCATGGTCAAACATAAACTTTTATGCCTTTCCCCCATTCATTCTTCTACCGCGTGTCATTAGAAAAATCTTGTCAGAGGAAACAGAGGGAATTGTAGTAGTACCTTGGTGGCCTTCACAGCCATGGTTTCCACTGTTTAGTAAATTACTTTGCGGAGATCCAATAATTTTGTCACCGTCTCATGACCTACTGTCTTCTCCTTTTAGGAATTGCCACCCAGCTTGGAAGACCCTTTCCCTGGCGGCCGGGAAACTATCAGGCAAGCGTTTATCAGAAAAGGAGTCCCTTTAGAAGTAGTAGAGGTCACGCTGGCTTCATTATCCGAAGCAACCATAAAGCAATATTCAAAGCCTTTGAGCAGTTGGTGGTCATTCTGCCAATCATCCGCAGTCTGCCCCTTTTTGCCAAGCCCTCGGCAGGTTTTAAGTTTCCTTAATCAGGAATTAAATACCTCAGAATCATATGCTTCCATCAACACTGCTCGATCCGCAGTCTCCCTGATCTCGAATAATGAAATCGGCAGTCATCCGCTGATAAAGAGATTCTGTAAGGGTGTAGGGGTTCTCAGACCTCCGAGGCCGCGATACGATTATATATGGGATCCAGCTCCGGTTATCTCGAAGCTTGCTCTGCTTTACCCACATGAAGCACTCTCTCTAGAAAAAGTCACTAAAAAATTAGTCCTTCTCTTAGCCCTCGCTACGGGCCAGCGCTAGCAGCTCTAAAACTCTCCCAAATATCGCTCTCCGATAAAATCATTATTCGTATCCCAGATAGATTAAAAACATCGGCACCGGGTCGTCCACAACCCATTTTTTCCTTTTCCCCGTTTGAAGGTCATGAGAACCTCTGCGTATACTCCTTAATGAAACATTATTTGCACATCACTGAGGATGTTAGATCACTCTCTCAGGATTCGCTCTTCCTCTCCTTCGTCAAGCCCCACAAAGCANTGGGTTCTCAGACGATCAGTCGTTGGTTAAAATCATGTTCGGAAGAGTGTGGCATAAGATCAGACCTATTCACGGCCTATAGTACACGACATGCCTCTACTTCAAGGGCAGCTCAAAAAGGAGTATCTCTAGATCTTATTAAACGCGCGGCGGGGTGGTCGGGACAATCACGGATCTTCGCTGTTTTTTACAATCGTCCCATGCTCGACCCAGAAGAGTTCAACAGAACGGTTTTACGTCCTGAGATGTAAAAACTTTTATCAAAAAAAAAAAGAAGGTAAAAAATTAATAATAATATATTTTCTTTCCTTTTTATTTAGTCAATTATAACGCAGATCGTCATCTAAACAACTACAATATATTCCACCCGGACGAGAACACCTGGCATAATTATTAAATCAAACGAACTTACCAAGTGAAGTTCGATTTCAATTATGCCTGGGTGTCTCGTCCGGGTGGAACCTCCCTCCCTTATCCCTCCCGAGTAAGAAATACTTAGGCGATCCGCGATAATACTCTTAACAAATGACGTGGAAGCTGAGCGGCGCGCGGGGCGGTGCGCCGGTACGACGTCGCGACGGCGGCGAGTTCCGCTTTAGCGGAAGCTTTAAAACTGTTGGCGCTCGCGTGCATAAAAGCACAACTACAATATATTCCACCCGGACGAGACACCCAGGCATAATTGAAATCGAACTTCACTTTGTAAGTTCGTTTGATTTAATAATTATACGTCAATAACATAAAAAAATTTAAAAATTATTTTTCTTACCACACGTTATTTGAACTTAAACAAAAATGTTTTTCAAATTTTTAAAGATTTAATTTCTTAGCTCCTAACATTGATTTTATAATTTTATAAAACATTCACAGTATACTATATAATTTTAAATTAACATAGTTTTATACATATTCTATTTTATTTTCATGCTTAGGAAATTACACGATTAATGTGAAAATTTAAAAAACATTAAAGTAAGTTAAATACAAGATATATTACTTTCACAATCTTATTGTTCCAAAACGACCTTAACTTTTGTTCTCTCTCTCTNCTCCCCACCTATCCACCTGCTACCATCCACTATCGCACCACTATTTTCTAAAATCTAATTATTTCTTTTTTATTCTAACCTTATTATACTTATTTAAACCTTTTTGGTTGCAATCTTCTTTTTAGACACAACTTTTATCTAATACATTTTTAGAAATTATCCAAATTTTAGAAATATTCATAAATAAAGTAAATTTTATATAGAGAGGATGAAGCCAGAGAAACCCGGTAAAAAATTTCTTATGTATAGTTATGCAGAATTGAATATAATTGTATAGTATTCTACACAACTGTGCATAAATATACAGGGTGTCCGTAAATTCGCGCATTTGGTGCACGTGACGTGATACTTTATGATAAAAGGAACAACTTTTTCCTTTAGCAAAATTCTACCCGATAAGTAGTTTTCGCAGGCGAGCAGGTTGAACTTAATGAATAAGCGCGTTTATCCAGGTGGCATGCAGGGCCGCGCGCTTCTCACTCATTTGTTCATTGAAAAATAAAGTCGTATGTAAATAGTAATAAGCAATGAACAAGTGAGTGAGAAGCGCGCGACGGCCCTGCATACCACATGGATAAACGCGCTTATTCGTTAAGTTTAACCTGCTCGCCTGCGAAAACTACTTGTCGGGTGGAATTTTGCTAAAGGAAAAAGTTGTTCCTTTTATCATAAAGTATCACGCCACGTGCACCGAATGCGCGAATTTACGGACACCCTGTATATAATTATATATGATAATGTATGGAACATTATATATATTTGTGTATAAATGAAGTGATTGCTGTAGTAGAATCATATATAAGCGAACATATGCATACTTGTATCGATTTTTTTTTATTTAATTAGCAATCGGCTAACTATACCGTATTAATATTCATATTGTCTCTCGTCTAGATGCATTAATTTTTATAAAAAATTAATTAAATAATTAATTATTTATTTACCGCAAAAGAGAAAACTTACGCCTAAAAGATTAAAATATTTTTATTAAATCAAAAGAAAAATATTGCCCCCTGCAAGATTCGACGCATTAAAAAAATTTTGTTATTAATACCACATACGAAAAAAATGAAAGAAATTTAGAAATTAATTGCACTTACCTTTGTTGCAGATTTTATCACATTTATTAATATTGACGTTTCCTTTGGTTTTATAATTTATTTCACGATGTTAAAATTATGTCCACAACCCTATCTGAACAGCAAATCTTATTATATTTGTAAATATTGCGTTTTAAAAATAATTACTTCATTATCTAAATTTCAATTTTACGTTTAGATAAAATAATTTTGGATTCTGGAGGGAGTTGGTCACACGTCTATCGTGGACAATTAATACATCCAATTTTCACAGCACAGTTTCCAAATGAATGTGTCACGTGAACAGTTCTTGATCAAATGAGAAATCCTTGTTACGATGTTGAAACTATAATATCATCGATCACAGGGTGATCAGTGGCGTTGCTATCACATTTAAGATAAAATAAAATCATATCACATTATCTTTGCTTACAGAAAGAGATTACGCGCTAGTGCAGATTGTTCTTCAAATCATCATTAATTAAATATTTGGAGAAAGAAAGCAAGAATAGCAAGAAGTTATAGATTACAATTTGCAAGCTATATTATTAACTATATCTCTACATTGTGTGGCTTTTCACAATTTTATCTATAGTTTAATCTATTATGTGGCTATTCACAACTTTGTCTATAGTTTAATCTATAGATAATCTAGACTAATGATAAAATTTTATTTAAAAAAAAGCAATAACTTAAAGTAATTAATAGATAACTAGTAATTAATAACAGTAACTTAAAGTAAAAAATAGATGATGATAAGTTATTTGTGCAAACTGTTTGATGCATCAATAAATTTATGTGATTGTACTAAAGCTTTGTTACTGTCTTGTTGATGAATGTAATATTTTTAACAATAACATCTGAACAAAGATGCGAATTAAGGGTTACATTATGTTCTACTATTCAGATCTGCGGTTATTAATCATTAGCTTGGAGATTACAAAAAATTCTTATTGTATTTTCAACAAAAGAGGTAACAGTTGTATAAAAAATTCTTTTAACAAAGGCAAAGAAACGGTATCAAATACATCGTCCATTAACCGTACAAAAAATTTGATACGAAAAACTGACATCAATTTGTAGTTTTCAATAAAATTATGTTATATGCATATTGTGAGGCGTCGCGTTTAATATTTTTATTACTTGTATACTTTGAATGCCGTGCCAAGTGAAGAGTGCGGGAAGCGAGAAAGGGCGCGACACGGATCGACGACGACAGTTAGTCGTAGAGAACGGAAAAATACAGTTCTTTATATATAAAAAGAAGCCCGAGTTTCTCATTTATTTTGACCATCTTCGTTCATCCCTTACAATAATCAGAAGTGGAATTGGACGCGGAATCGGAGACGGGAGTGCATTCCTGTTTGAGCGTGTGGCCATTGGAAATTGTGCCAGTTACACGCCGTGCCTACAACCACGTTCTGTTTGTTAGTTAAATCGGGCACGCGGGAAGAAGTGCACATCGCCATCGAGGAAGCGAGCCGGAATCGAGCAGTATTCGGATGTGAACGACACAAATTAAGCGAATGGATCCGAAGACGATTTCAACGACTCAACTTAAGGCCGAGTTACAGAAACGGGGTCTGCCGATGTATAGCACGAAGAAGGATCTTATTGCTCGACTGAAAAAAGATGATCCGAGCGATAAGTGGACAGAAAACATCGCGCAGGCGGAAAAAGTAGAGGCTGCTGTATATGAAGCCACGGATAGATATGCGGTAGAGAGAGTGAGAGAGAACGAGGACGAAACGACGAGAGACAGAAGTATGCGAAGAAACGAAGACCTCCAGGAAAACATTCGGCCGAGGGCACCGCCGTCAACTAACTTAGAAGGTAGTAATTTCGATAGCGGGGAATTAGAGCGTCGATACCAGGAGATACAACTTGAGTTTGAGCGACGCAAAAACGAACTATTAAGAAGAGAGCTGGAAATAGCCAGAGGAGAGATCGAGCAGCTGCGTCAAACTACACCGTCAGTAACGGAAGGAACGCATCGAAGAGAGAACATCAGCGCCATGTTAGAGCTGGTCGGATCCTTCGATGAAATAATGAATGGCTTCAGGAAAATGTACGATCATCACCTAACGTGGATAACATTGAGGAAGAAGTTTGAGGCGAGAGAGTGGAAAACGTCCGAGAGCTTCGCAGACTACTTCCACGATAAAGTCGTCCTGGCGAAAGACATTCTCATTGACGAAGAAGAAATGGTCAACTACTTAATAGACGATATTCCGAGCGACTATCTGCAAGATTTAGCTAGAATGAAAGAATTCTCGAAAGAAAAAGACGTGTTAAGAGCATTTGAGAAAAGGTCGCTGCGACCGGCAGGGAAAAGTAATCCGAAATGTGACGCACTATCGGCGGGCAAGCACGACATAAAATCAGCTGATTCTCAAAAGGACGATAAGAAGAAGAAGGAAAAGGAGTCGAAGAACGAAGGTGGGAAACCACGGAGTCCTCGTTGTTATAATTGCAACAAGATGGGACATCTGGCAGCGGTTTGCAAACAACCGAATCGCGAGAAAGGCTCGTGTTTCAAATGTGGCGACATGGACCACATTACCAAGAACTGCTCAGCAAAGGAGATGTCATCGATACAAGTAGCGGTAGTCAATGAAGTTGAAAATCAAGTCTGTTCAATAATGTTATGTTCCGGATCTACAGAAGAAGAGCAAACGTTTCTTTGAGAAGTGGTATACGAAATAGACCATACCAACATTACTCAACAACTTAGATTAACCCCTGGATGACATATAGGGTCACCCGGCAAGCACATTCCGTGGTGCTTCGAATGGTATAAAGAAAAGGTAGAAATCGATTTTTTTTATTGAATAATTTAATTTGAATTGAAGGGTAAAAAAATTTCATTGTTAGTTCTTTGTTAACAGCTGTTTTACAAATATGTAAAGTGAGAGCACTGGGTCTACTTGTGCCCAGTAAGGTATATTTCAATCGAGAAGAAAAGTGTCTTTTTTCTTTAATTCGTGCGCAAATTGTTTTTAATTATAATAAGTACAGGTGCGTCATTTAGTTCTTCATTTTAAATTAATTATTCATTTATTGTTTGGCATATACATAAAATATATTTTGTAAAAGTTGAAATTTTGTAACGCGCTGTAATATACTAACGAAAGAGGATATTGCTTGTTTTATTTCTCTTTCTTCTTGTTCACTTTGATAAAACCCCATGTACAAAGACGGCATCAACTTTAGCAATTATATACGTTAATAAAAAAATTAATTGAATGTTTTCTTGAGTTACCGCAGCACCTTGTATCATATGAAAATGTTATCGAACTTGAATGAAGAGTAGACGTTATTGTCATTATTCGTTAGATGTAAGAACAAAAATAAAATATCCACAATATGAAAAACTAATGTACACTCGTCATAAATGTTCGTTATGTATTGAATGCGAGGACGTAGAACATTAATATTATTAAATTTTTATTTTAACTTGTTACATAATTTCTTTTTATAATATAAGTTTTTTATAATAAAAAAGAAATTTTTTTTATCACAAATTGAATTATTTAATTAAATTCTCTGCAAAGTTTCGGCGATGAAAGAATTGCGCATTCGCACATTTCATACTCTCAAATAAACATACTTTTTCAAAAATCGATGTAAGTAACTAATACCAAGGTTGGGTAGTGTCTAGTTAAGAAGATAAAAGTTAAGTTAAAAAGTTAAAAAGTTAAATATTTTTAACTTAACTTAGTTAGTATTTTAGACTTTTAACTTTTAACTTAATTTAGTTACATTTTATCGGTAACTATTAACTTTTAATTTAATTTTCTCGAACTTTTAAAATCGAGTGTTCAAGAGAACATAAAAAATGCAGAAGTTAATTCAAGTACGCCCAAAGAACAAATCTTATGCAAAACCGACGATTTTTTTATATTTAATAACACGCTGGACCAGAACCGAAACAAAAACGATGATTATAACTGATCATATCATTCAAACCTACTTATCGACTGATACATTTGCGACGGAAAAAGATTTCCCTCAGGCACTCAAACGTGCTTTTATACAATATAAAACCTCGATACCATCTTCAGCTCATGTTGAACGGTTGTTCAGTGCAGGAGGACTCGTTTTCGACAACCTTCGAGGAAAAATGTCTGATAAAAATTTCGAAATGGCTTTATTACTTAAATTTAATAAGTATCTATAAACAAAATAATAGAGTATGTTTCTTCAAATAAAGTGTATAATAAATAAAGTAATGTTTGTTATTTCCGTTATTTGTAAGACTGTGAAACCCTGAAATTATGAAATAAAAAAATTTAACTTTTAACTTTTTAATTACTTTTTATTATTAATTTAATTTTTAATTTAATTAATTTCATTATGGATTAACTTGTATCTTAACTTAGTTAAATTTTCAAGGCTGTTAACTTTAACTTAACTTAGTTTTAAAAAAAGTTAACTTACCCAATCTTGACTAATACCATCTCGAAGTGGATACTCTAAGGTTTAAAATTCCGTTTGAATTTTTATGGCAGCTCAATTAGAACTCAGGATATTTAATTTTGAACGAAAAGTTGAAAAAAAAACATGGTTTTTTTGTATTTAAATTAAAATATTATTAAAACAATATTAGTTTTCTTCATAAATCGAAATGCGTTATAAAAAGGGATGTTCGCTCTATATTTAAAAGCAAACGAAATCCTTTTAATTAAAATCCAAGATATTTGAAAAAACTTTGACCGGGTCAAAATGACCCAGATTGATGTACCCTAGATTAGGGTAAAAAAAATATGTGTGCCTGTCAGGGGTTAGCACGCTAATGGACACTGGTAGTACAGTAGTAGCTTTGTAAAGAAAGGTTATATTTCGCGGAAGGCAATAGAATTATTCGATAAGCCACCGGAAAATTATAGTGGCATAAATCACTCTCCTTTGTAAATAATCGGTTATGTACATTTAAAAATTACTCTTGATAATGAAAAATGATTTGTTAGTATTAGTTATTCCGGATACGATTATAATAAGTTCGATAGTATTAGGCCGCGATATACTGAAGAAGTTCGGTTTAGGATTGAGAAAATTAGAAGCCCAAGTAATAAACGATATTCTAAACGTAGAGATAAGCGATCCACGCAATATTATAGCCGATTCTCTTAAAATTTAATGCCGAAATGCCACGCGAAACGCAATCGAATCTGCGAGAGCTGTTCAGAAGCGAATACCTTGAGCCCGTAAGGCCGAATACTCCGAAAGTCGATGTAGATTTAAAATTACATTTGACCGACGAGAAGCCATTTCATTTTAGTCCACGTTAATTATCCATGGGCGAAAAAGAAAAACTAAGAAACATGCTGGACGACCTTACCGAAAGGCAAGTGATTCGGCCGAGTAAATCCGAATTCGCTTCTCCAATCATTTGAAAAAGAAAAACGGGAAACTCTGACTTTCGACTATCGCGTTTTAAATAAGGTTATACGGCGCGATAATTACCCTCTCCCTGTAATCGATGCACTCAGAGATAAGAAGTATTTTAGTACCCTTGATTTAAAGGATAGCTTTTTCCACATTCGAATCGCTAAGGAATCAGTACAATATACCGCGTTCACGACGCCTTTCAGAGTCTTCGAGTACCTACGAATGCTTTTCGGACTTAAAGCAACTGGGACCAGCAAGGTTCCAGAGATTCGTAAATAAAGCATTGTCGGATCTAATTAGAACTACCGATGTTGTATATATGGACGACGTAAGGGTCGCTACTACCACATTGGGGGATCATTGACTACGTTTACACGGCACCATTAATCAGGTTTAATAACATCCGTTGTTGTCAGGCAGAATAATCGTAACAATTTTTCAGAAGAATGGACGAGTTATGATTGGTCTGCTTGATAACTACCGATGTTATAAAACCTGATTAACGGTGCCGTGTAGCAGCACTCATAAAGCATTGAGACAATTATTCAAATGTTTGGTAGAAAATGTGTTGGAGCTTCGAATTGATAAATGTAAGTTTCTATATACGAAAATAGAGTTTTTAGACTACCGTATTACTGAGAGCGGGATATAACCAAACAAAATAGGAGTCGAGACGATTGAGCCTTTTCCGATTCCACAAAATATCAAGAGCCTGCAATGCTTCATTGGGATGGCCTTGTATTTCCGAAGGTTTATCGAGAGATTCTCCGTCATAGTAAAGTCGCTTTATGACCTGTTTCGCAAAAACGCTAGGTTCAAATTTGGTAAGGAACAACTAAAAGCATTCCAACTACTGAAGCAAAACTTACAGGAGGCATCTTACTCATTGTGTATAACCCGCACGACGAGACCGAGCTTCACATCGCCAGCTCACACGGCATTGGCGCCGCATTTATGCAAAAGAAGAAAGATATGAAGTTCCATCCAGTTGCGTACTTTTCAAAGAGGATGACCAATGGCGAAACCCGATATCACAGCTTCGAACTGGAAACGCTCGCCGTTATTTACGCATTGCGTCGCAAATGCGTTATTCCGCATTTATTTATATGATACAAAATTTAAGATCGTGACAAATTGCGCTTCATTACGACTGACGTTAGAAAAGAAGGATATGAATCCGCGAATAGAAAGATGGACAGTTGAGCTCATGAAGTAAGTGATTACGTTCTAGAGCACCGACCTGGAGCCAAAATGCAACATGTAGATGTCCTCAGTCGTGCTCCTAACATTCTGGTAATCAAAGATAACCCTCTCGAGCTGGAATTAGCACTCAATCAGAATTGCGATCCAAAAATCCGTGAGTTACATCAAGAACTCGACAAGTCGGAAAGCAAATGCGTAACGGAACTTGTGTATAGAAAGAAAGGGTGATTTGAGATTATATGTGCCTGAGAAAATGGAAGGCCACTAATGGAAGACGTTCTACGAAAATATCAGGATGAATTAGGACATTTTGGAGCAGAAAAAACATATAGTGCGATAGATAAGACCTACTGGTTTCCGCAGATGCGCGCTAAAATTAAGAATCACATTCAAAACTATTTGAAGTGTATTTTGTTCTCCCCAGGAGCAGGTAAGACTGAGGGATTACTACATTCTATACCTGAGGGTAACTTACCCTTCTAGACTTTCCACATCGAACACATGGGACTCCTCGATAAAAAGCATTTGGTAAAGCAACATATTCTGGTTGTCGTGGATGCATTTACAAAACTTACAAAATTATACGCGAAAAACAACGGCTTCAAAAGAAACGATCGAAGTTTTGAAGCAGCATTTTGCAAACTATACATACAATAATAAGTGATAGAGGCACTAGTTTCACTTTGAATGAATTCGAAGAATTTTTGAAGGAAAACAATATTCGATATGTGTTAATAGCCACAGGTTCTCCGAAGGCGAATGGACAGATAGAGAGAGTCAACCGTGTACTAAGTCCACTTCTCGCCAAGATAGTTGACAACCGTGCTGGAAAATATTGGTACAAGATGCTAGCGGAATTCGCTATCAATAACATGATTAACAAATCCACCTGTGATACGCCAAGTCGGTTATTATTCGATATAAGGTTCAATTATAGATGGAGTTAATATTTAGAAGAATATTTAGAAGAGCAGGACAAAACTGAGAGTCGCGACCTTTAGGCGATCCGCAATAAAGCTGAGAAAACCATTGTTAAGAGTCAAGAGTATAACCAGCAATATTATGATAAAAGTAAAAGAAGACGCCATAAATACGAAAAAGGTGACTACGTGGGAATATGCAATTTTGATAATACTGTTGGAGCACCAAAGAAACTAATCCCCGAGTTTAAGGAGCCTTACGAGGTAGCGAAGGTCCTCCGGAACGATCGTTAAAGACGTGAAGAATTCACAAACATAGTGACGTGGAAACATGGAAAGCGTGCAATATTCGATCTTGATATAACTCCATTACACATAAACAATGCTCCATAGAAACAAAGATATTAGTTATATTCTTTTTAATATTATTCGTTTATTAGATTTATCCACATTGTGTTACCATTCAAGTATTAGACAGTATAACTCGTTATTTTATTTGTGTTGATTTTATATATATTATATTATTCTTAGCTCACCCTATATTATCCATTGTGTGAATTACTCTTTATAAGCCGTGTCCGAGGTCGGACAGAATAGTCAGGAATGACCAAACTGTGAGGCGCCGCATTTAATATTTTCATTACTTTGAATGCCGCGCTGAGCGGAGAGCGCGGGAAGCGATAGAGAGCGCAGGAAGCGATGGAGAGCGCGGAAAGCGAAAGAGAGGGCGCGACGGCAGTTAGTCGTAGAGAACGGAAAAATACAGTTCTTGATATATAAAAGAAGCCCGAGTTTCTCATTTATTTTGACCATCCTCGTTCATCCCTTACAATAAATATATTTTTAAATGTGTTTTATATCTTTATAATAAATCATATATACATATATTTAAAATATATCATTAAAATAAAAAAAAAACATTTTTGAACATAAATTTATATAAAATGTTTTGAATAAAGAATATTTATTAGATGAATCTTGCAATAAAATATCATAAAAGATGTTATGTACTATTCACATTTTATATTTTATGTATTTAATTAAATAAAAAGCAATGTGTATTTTAGTATACAATAGTATTTTGTANAATTGTAGAAGTAATCGAAAAATTAAATTGATCGTTAAATCAATATATCATTAAATTAAAGAGATTACATAAAATCTGAGTAACTTATATCACAACAAAATTACCTTTTTTAAAAAAAGGTAAAAAAAAGCGTCAAGTATATGCCCGCAAAAAATGCTCTAAAAAAAGTAATGATATATTATCAAATTGCGCCAACTATAAAAATGTGTATTTACATCAACCAGAAGAGCTATTATTTCATTATTACTCTTTAATAGTAAAATGCCATGCAATAATTAATACGATTCTGTACAGTATTCAAAATACTTGGCGCTGCTAAACTCAAAAAAATAATAAGTTTAAAGAATAAGTTTAATTACATTTGTTATATATACAGGNTGTCCGGTATGAAAGTTAACAGCCGGAAACTGGGGATAGATCGGGTCAAATCGAGAAGAAAAGTCATGTACCATTTTATAAAATTCGCAATAGTTATTGAGTTATTAATGAATAAATATCGCCGTATTAGCCCAGCCTACCGCCGAATACAAGCGCGCGGAGAGATACGA
>JAJVSH010000209.1:133662-166655 GCA_021460005.1 Tetramorium alpestre | reverse complement strand
CGATATCCTCTTTAAACGGCATCGCGCGTCAATGAGGCCTGGTAGGTCTCGCTATACTTGACGCGAGACACTACCGTGCCTCTTGATGTATAAAACTTTAGAATATTAATTTCCAATCAATAAAAGAAATTTGTATAATGAAAACGCATAGCGCTATGTAATTACAAGCTTTTACATAATTTTTAATTGTACTGTTTTAACCATACAATCGTGGAAATAATATAAAAGGAAATAATATAAATTAATATAAAATGGACAGGATCTCCTGAAAATATTCTATAAAAGTATTAAATGTTTTATTTTATTGAATTATTACATAGTCATATTACATACAAGTCAGTTATCATCAAGAAAAAAATAACAAGAAACTTTTATGAAGAATTCCCTGAAAATATATTCTCATAAAGCGAGAATTTGTTAATTAATTGATTAAATATTGATTATATTTAAACCAGGGATTCATCGTATTTTTTCGGATTTTGTGTAGAAGAAGGAACATATCTTGTTTCTTGTTAGACTTCTTTTTCGAGAGCAGAAAACGAAACTATTCCGCATTGAATGCCCTTCATAGTCTTCTCATTGATGTCTCCTTCAGTTTCATATCCCGCTATTTAGAAAAAAAGCTTATTTAGAAGAAGCGCTCCTTTTAGACAATTTATATAATTTTAAAGAATATAAACTTTGAAAAATTATTATGTATGTATACCATACAGGGTGTCCGGTATGAAAATTAACAGCCGGAAATTGGAGGTAGATTGGATCAAACCGAGAAGAAAAGTCCTATACCATTTTACAAAATTCGCAATAGTTATTGAGTTATTNATTGTTAAAAATNGGAAGAAGGGATAGACAGCGCGGTGCGGGAGACGTGGGCGGGGGCTCGCTGCTCCTGCTACTATTGCCGCTTTCACGTCTCGCGCACCGCGCTGTCTATCCCTTCTCCCGATTTTTAACAACTCAATAACTCAATAACTATTGCGAATTTTGTAAAATGGTATAGGTCTTTTCTTCTCGGTTTGATCCAATCTACCCCCAATTTCCGGCTGTTAACTTTCATACCGGACACCCTGTATAACTATAACTTTTATATGATTGTGAGAGTGATTCAGTGTGTGTGCGCGTATAAATAATAAATAAATGAAAAATATAATAATATAGACGTTAATAATAAAAAATAATAAAATTATGTAAAATACAAATAATAAAATATTCATTACCTTCATCGTAGCATTTGCGAATAATTTCTTTTGCTTCATTTCTTTTTGGTTCATCGGAAATCATCTCATCAAGGAGTTCAAAACTCTTGTCTATCAAATACATTCCTTTTTCATCGATCTGAAATCAATGAGATTGTAATTTAACTAATTATTTATTTGACTTAAAAAAATATGGAAATTAATATTCTAAAGTTTTATACACACGAGTTGCTCAGATTTTATGTAATCTCTTTAATTTAATGATATATTGATTTAACAATCAATTTAATTTTTCGATTTATTAATTTTTCTTAATTAATTGAGAATCATTTTTCTGTTATTTTTTGCTATTTTCTGTTATTATAGATATTAATTGCAATTTGCATGTGTCGTTGACATTTGACAAAGATAAATAAAACAAATAATATTGACATTTGTTATGCCATGTTATGTTACGAGTTAATATTTAAATATTTAAAATTATCTTTAAAATAATTTCATACATGCTGAATATTTCAATAGAGCATATAATCTGTAAATTATGGTTAAATTTGAATTTTTTTAATTAATTTGAAATTACAATTTTGTTACAGCGATATATCTATACGTATTATCAAAGAAATATAATCTCCTTTCAAGCCTTTACATACATAAAGATTTTCCCTATTATATACAATATAATTTTACAATAATTTAAATTGTTATATTTAAACTTAAACTTTTGTTATATACACAGTCTAGTTTTGTAACATTTTCGGAATTTTAATTTTTTTATCAATTACAGAATGCATTTGTTATTTGCGAGACAATGACGCGCAAATTTTTGTATGTTGTATCTATATAAAAGTATCTATATAAATTGAATAAACATATTGTACATACCAAGCCAGCCCTTTGAAGACTACAACGCGATACCTCGACATCTTGCACTAAAAGAAAATAACGGATATGACATTCTTATTATATACATATATATCTCCACTAAAAATGTATTCGTAGATTTCGATTAAGTCCCATTATTGCTAAGTTAAACTAAAGAAAAGTACATATTCTTCTCCGATTTTGAATGGTTCTAAATATGATATAGGATAGTTAAAAATTAGTAACACTCATGTTTCATTTATTTATTTGTTTATTTATGTATCTATTTAATTTATTAAGGTGTGATATTTTTATCTACTTCATATTTAATATCATTAATTAATTATAATGTTCAATATTCACGTGATTTGTTTAATTCTTGGGCACAGGTTTCAAAATTCTCATGGAATTCCTTCCATGTTGTAGCATAGGCTGTTGCCTAAAATAAAAAAGAATCAATTATATATTATCAATATATTTTATAAATTATGTTCAAGATATTTCAATGATATAATTAAGTAACAAATGTAAGCTATAGAAACTTTTGACATAACATCAGACTTTCCATGATTACTTTGAAAGATAATAGTAGTTACTTTTAAATAGACTCGAACCTAAACTCGAAATGGATTCAAACTCGTTATCTTGGAAAACAAGAGTATTGATTTCAAATGAATTCGAATTTGGATTAAATGTTCGAATTTTTTATAAATATATATACTTTATTTGAAATTTCAGGTTAACTAAATCAAAAGATTTGTATAAAGCGATCGTTACTTTAATATATTATTTTTTCATAATTAGATTATTAATCGTTAGAGTTAAACATAAAAAATATAAAATAAACGTTACTTAAAATCTTTACACATTACATTTTTTAAACAAATTTATTTTTAGAATTCGAATACTACTAAAAAGTAGAAAAGATTCAACTTTTTACGACAGAAATGAATGACCATAGTGAGTATTGAAAACAGAATTTTATATAAAAAAATACACACAAATACAAGAGAATCTTATTTTATTCCGTTATTTTATATATTATATTACTTCCAACTTACCAGAAGACACGCGATGAGCATGAGAGTCTTCATCCTGTTGTTGAATGTATTTTCAGGCGCACTAATTCTATTGCGTTTTTTCTTGTACTGTAAGACTTTAATATCTGATCCGCCTATTTATACTTCGAATGTGGTTGGCGATGTAATAGCGCTTGTTATGCTATGTATGTACATTTTCTGGAAACCTACGGTGATTTAACTAATTTACATTACATCCGCTATAACCGATTTATCTCTAATCTGGTTAGTTTTTAATTCCATGAATAATTTGATAATAGTAATTGAAACGAATTAGATTTGGAGCGGATAAATCGTGTTTACCTTTTTAATAAACTCGTAGAAAATATGAATCATTGAATGGAATTGTACATATTATTTTTATAGATATATAAAATGTTCAATAAATAATGAATAATAAATCAAATTATCACTATGTGAATATATATGTGAAAAGAAATAAATTATAAAAAATAATAAAGAATATAAGTATAAAATATAAATAAAAAATAAAACATAAAAACATAAAAAATAAAGAATAAATATTAAAAACTTTGGAGAAAAGTTAAAAAATGAGAAGGAATAATGAAAAATTGAAAAAAAGTAAGAATAAAAATTTGATAATTAAATTATATACTTTTATTTTTATTTCCAAGTTTCAGTAAAAGTTTCACGCGATTTTTAAAATGGCTCTAGAAACTTTAATTTTGAAAATAAAAATATAAGAGATATCATCTGCATGTATTTAATCATAAATCATAATAATTATTTAACATTTAGTATCAGAAATATTAAAAATGAGGAATACATCCATCAATATGAATTTTTCAAATCTTTTTTATAACTTTGTTGCTTTTTTTTTTAATTTGCGTCAGTCATTAGACTGCTCACAATGAGGTTTACCTTCCTAATTGATCTCAGTGCTATTTTTACTCGATTACTTGCGAAACAGTTTTCTCGTTATTATTCATCTTGATCTCAACAACAGATTTCCACAGTTTGAACAAGATAGCAAGAACTCGTGTGAAAATACATTCATTTACACTATTTACGTAATGTTCGTGGTCTGTTCATTGGAAAATTAATAAATCTTCTACAAACGCGTGATCTTGACTTATCTATCTTTTTTTTTTTAATTGCAAGGCCATGTATTACGCATGAATATATTTTTAATTCGATTATTAATTAATCGGACGATGAATTGAAAAAAAAATTTAAAAAAGTCAATTCTACATGATTCTGTGATCTAGAAAAAAAAGAATAGATGAAGCTTTTTGTGTGTTGGAGTCTATTTTAAATGAAGGTAACACACCTTCTAGTGTCCAAATCTAACACACTAGGTTTTAAAAAAAAAGAGATTGCAACTAATAAAAAATTTTTTAATTTGTATCTGACAAATTAATGATATGTTAGAACTTTGAAGAGTTGAAAACTTGACTATTAAATCTTAATATTGTTACTTTGAATGTTAAATTTCGAGTATTATGCCTTAAAATGAATATATAGAATCTTTTGCAAACATCATTGAATCTCAAGCGCATTTTGTTTTTAAGGACAGATGTACAACCTGGATTATTCTATTTATACTTTAAAGGGATTGCTTATAGTAAAAATGTTGAAAATATGTTTTAATTTCATATATTCAATCTATTCTTGATTTTTACCATACTCCATACTTGATTTTTGTTCAACAATCTCTTAACTTCTACTTTTCCGCTATATGCAGCCATAAACAAAACTTAAGTACCCCATTAAAATAAAGTTTCTTTAAAAATATTTCAATAACAACAGCAATACATTACATCATACATAATCGTCAGTTACACTGTAAAAATTTATGTAAAATTACATGTAATTTTAAGGCCCACTATAATGGTGTAATTTTACATAAATTTTTGCGTGTTTCTCTAATTTTGCAGTACATAAATAAAAATAATTTTTTTATTTGTTAATTTTTTTTACAACCCGAGAAAAAATAGGTTTAATATGATTAGATGTAAATATATATAATTAAATATGAAAACATCTTGTGTCATACATGATTGTATATAATAATTTCCGAATTTTGGCGCAATATGATTTTATCTGAATATTATTATATTATTATATATTATCAGATAAAATTATATACGTCATCAGATCTTTTGGATTTAATTATATATGGTCAATTATATATGATCTTATATAATTACATAAATTGATTTTTTTCTCGGATATACTTGAGTATATCCGAGAAAAAAATGAACTTATGTAGTTATATAAGATCATATATAATGACGATCGTCATCACTTCTTATGTAGTTATATGTATAGTCTTAATTATGTAGTTATATAGTCTTATGTAGTTATAAAAGATCATATATAATTGGCTATATATAACATCATATATGTATAATATAGTTGTAATTTTACATGAATTTTTTAAAGTGTACACCGTTTGATAGAGCAAAGTTTCAACTTTCAGAATCCATTTTGCAAATTGCTACGATAATTTTTAATTAATGGAAATATGAACAATCAAAAACAAAATGTCTGTTTTAAGCATTTTTTTCTTTAACCCTTGATAACTCGGAAATAAAAAAGCACAGAGAAAAGAATTTTATTAGAAAAAAGAATTGTAGAGAAAACTTCATTTTTTCACATGGAATAGTTGAAAAGTTTCTCAGATTTTTTCTAAACTATTTACAATAATTAAAGGAACACTAGATACTTCTTTAAAAAATAAGCAAATTTCAAGCAACTGTAACTTTGTCAAAACTGTAACTTTTTTTTTCGAAATCCAAATTTAAAAAAAGAATTTTACAGTTTAAGTTAAGTTTTCACTTTCAAACAATTTGTATGATATTTAAGTTTTTAAAATTTTGCTAATTTTTACATACCAAAAATGACGAGCTGGACAAAACAAAAAATTTTCTTGTCACTTTTAGGCATCACAAACACAAGAAACAATTTGAGAAAATGTTCAATTAGATACTTATTTCATATGAAAGATTGAAGTTTTTTTCTGCAATTCTTTCCTCTGATAAAATTTCTCTATCTTTCTTGTTTTCTTATTTCTGAGTTTTCAAAAATTAAAGAAAAAAATGGTTAAAATAAACTTTTTAATTTTAATTGCTCATAACTCCATTAAAAATTATCGTATAACAATTTGTAAAATGAATTCTTAAAGTTGAAGTTTTGCTCTAACAAATAGTATCATCGATGATTATGTATATTGTAATGCATTGTTATCGTTGTTGAAATATTGTTTTTAAGAAAACTTTATTTTAATGGAGTGCCTAATAATTTTGTCAATGGCTGTATATAAATCATTATATTGCAATTGTCTTCTGCATATTTATTTTTAAAAAATAAAATAAACGTGTTAAACGTTCGATGATTATGGTAAAAGTATGACTTATGTATATAAAAGATTCAATATTTTCATTTTAAAGTTATATTTGTTTCAAACAATGAATAATAATAGAAAATAACAGGAATGGAAAGAGGAAACATACTAAGACAAATCGTATAATTAACATTATATATATATTTGGCATAATTTCTCGATTTTTGATGCATAATGCAAAGTCATATTGTGCTTCTTACAGGTCGTACGTAAGATGTGGTTGCCAAAATCGTTTCCATAATTTTCCAAATGGAGGAATCGTTGAAAGAGATATCCTCATGGAAAAAAGAGTAGCTGGAAAAGTAAAATTTTCAAAAATTGTATATAATATATTTATTAGAAAATATTTAATTGACTCTAAAATATATCTGTATATTTTTATATAAATATCAAAGAATTATGTTTAGAAAAAATATATATTAATTTATAATATATACATATGTACGGATGTGTGTATACATGTTGTAAGTATATTCCAGGACTTTTTATATAAATAACCATTTAAAGAAGATAGAAATTACGATTATTCCGAAATGAAAGAAATAAATTATAATGATTACAATATTTGATGTGGAAAAGTAACGTAAATATATTCAAATAATAATAATCCACGAATAAATTAAAATGGCGATAATAAATAATTAATAAGATAAACGGTAATGGCTTGAAATGCCAAAGTACCAAATTCATTATTTCGCCATTACATTCTAGGTTCATTATTAAGAAATTTCGTTAGCCATATTAAATTATATCTAGCTTTATAGTTTAGTTGCTAATAGCATTAAATTATCCGTGAATTAATGGTCACAAGCAAGAAATAGTCACTGACAATAGCAGCAAATTTCCAATCAATAACAAAATCACTAAATTCTGTTAAATTAAATCTTGTTATACATATATTAATTTCCAAAATGATATAATTTTTATTATAGTAATATATTTATCATTATTAATTATAGCATATAAAAGAATAAAATCGTCTTTTAATATAGCTTTTACGATCAAAATGAAATTTGTATTTTATACTTTTGTTAAAGAAACATTGATTCTTTAAATGAACAACAGAATTTATATTAAAAAATAATGTTGTTATGTACGTTATATATTTAAATAATTGATAGAACTATATGTTTTATCAAATAGAAGATTTGCGTTTGATTTCTGGAGTTACCACTTCGTGTATAAAATTATTAAGAAAAATATTCTCTCTCTCTCTCTCTCTCTCTCTCTCTCTCTCTCTCTCTACTGTGATGGAAATAAATCCAAAATATGAATTTAATTGTAAAATAAGTAAGGATAACAAATTGCGATATTATCGTTTTTCAAAATGTAAAAACTTCGAATAAGCTATAAAAATCAAATTTGATTGTCAAAAAGTTGGTCTCTTTCCATAAAAATTGCAACTGTAACGAAGAGAATTAAAAAAAAAAGAAGAACCACATAGAACTTTTTTTTCTACGGAAATGTAGCTATATGGCGCTATTGATAATGACAGTAATGTATGTATCATAAATTAACTATGTGCGCGCGCGCGCGCGCGNGTGTGTGTGTGTGTGTGTGTGTGTGTGTGTGTGTGTGTGTGTATTTTATGCGTATTTGATTAATCATAATTTATAATATACATGTAAGTAATTACAAAATATCAAATATTCATATAATTTTATAAAAGATTGAATTCTCTTTTCTTTAACGTTTAGAATCCTGATCTTTCGTTATCGTTATAAAAAGATTTGCAAAATTATTAATATTTATCTTACCTGTGGATCAACACCGTACAAGCATTTCATAAATTCAAATGCTAAATCACATCCTTCCATTGATTTCGTTGCTGTAAAAATGGGAGACAAACACGAACAAATTATATATTATAATTATTGCAATTTTTTTATAGAAATCATTTTGAAATATTTTCCATTTTCTTTTTTTAAATTACGTCATCAGTTTTGCTTACCGACTGAGTGACATTGTTCCAGTCCTTTTGTGACAAGCGGCACAGAACTCTCCTCCAACATATGTTCCGCTATTTTTACGAGAGCTCTTTCAACTACCTTGTCATTCTTCATCTGGAAAAGAAAAAGATAATTATATTTCAATAGGTAATTATGAAGATTGTAAATAAGTTATGTAATTAATTTTTTTGTTTAAGAAATAAGTGTTTATAATGCATAAGTTTTTTCTTCTGCAGCTATTTATCAATATCAATCTTATTTGCCGAGTATAATTTATAAAAGATAACCATGGATGATTACTTTATTAATTTATTGAGATATATTGATGTTTTATATTTGCATATTCAGTTTCTTTTTTATAGAAAAGAAAATTTAAGTGGTTATAATTAACACTGGTTTGCATTGCAAATATATCTTGTTTTAATTTTTTTTTCATGCAATTAAAAAAATTTAAGAAAGATTTATACTTGAGAAATATTTGTAGAAAATTATAAAAATTTTACTTACCATTTTTACATTCAACATGACACATTTGTAGTAACATTTCAATTTCCGGTCCGATGCAAAATTACCCTTGAGTGCATTATCGATTACCTCTATGCACAAAAATCGACATTACAATCTCATTATATTCTTTACTTCTATTCTTTTTTATTTTTTTCAAATCGCTTACTCTTAATTTGTATATTATGGAAAATATTTACTGTATATTTGTCCAAACACACATATTTATTATATAATTATTATTTTGTAATTTGCTTAAGAAAGAAAAGCCAGTGATTTAATTTTAATAAATATTCAAATTTAAGAAATTTAAAATCGAAAATTAATAAATTCAATGTCCCTTAACATTAAATTTAAAATTTTAGTTAAATTAAAAAAATATTTAGTTTTAATTTTGTATAAAACATGATATGATATAAAAAATATAATATAATATTTTAACATAATTTTAGATATAATCAATTTATTGTAAATTCAATTTATTGTAATATATTTTAATCAAACTTATTAAATATACTACGTATCGTTAGAGTTTTTCCAAAAAATTGAAAGGCATTGTTTTATAATGATATAAAAATGTTGGAAATCTTGACAATTGGATACATTATATAAATTTGTAATATACTAGAGTTTTAAATGACATACTTGCATCGGTGCCCACCCTGTCAATACAATGCTTCCTTATCGGTTGCAGAGCATCCTTTGTTTCGGAGAAGGTATATTTTTTCTAAGGAAATAAAAATAATTCAATGATAAGTGGACAAACGTGAGACGTTAATGTTTAAACGAGCGTATATAAATTATAAAATAAATACTGCAATAAATGCTTACAATACAATTTAAATATATTTTGCAAAAATTATTATATAAGATTTATTGTTAGAATTTAATTATCTTATTATTTTTAATCGCTAATAAAATTTGCAGTAATATTTAAAAAAGTTATTAGATTGTTTCGAATATTTAAAAATATTAAAATATTAAAAATTTCTTAGATTGTTTCGAGCAGTATATATTTAAGTGCTAAATGTAAAAAAGTGCTTAAAATCAAAGAATAACAATTTTGCTGAACATAAAGTTATATTTTTGGTATTCATATCTTCCAGATATATAAATTAACAAACTATTAAATCTATAATCTTTTACTTTTCAATCCGCGATATGTTTCAAATATTGTAAACATTTAATAATATTCTTTCAACACTTTGCAATATCAAGTATATATTGTTGGATATAAACAATAATAATTTTTATAATTTTCTCTTAATCTGTTATTTATTGGTGTACTTACGCATCTTTTTTATGATTTCAAGAAACTTACTACTACGCTCTCTGCATTTTGAAGATTCGCCACGAACACGAGCACGAACGAAACGAAGAAAATCGTACCATTGCCTTTCATTCTTGCTCGTTGCTTTTGATCTTGTTGGCCTTATTGAATTCCTTTTTGGCGCACTTAGACCCCCCGATGAATCGCCCACTGGGCCTGGCTTTTGCAAGTCGCGTGCAAAATACGTTCGTTTACTTTTATATATGGAAGTAAAATAGAAGGAGAACCCTTAATTTCTTATGTGAAGTGGCACTAACAGTCTAAATAACCATTTGGTTGAACGTAATTAATGATACTTAATGCTGATACTGACACGTGAGTCTTATTATGATTCCCGGAAGTCGGATCACGGCATTATGCAAGTGCGTTACCTGCGGTTACACATTTGACGATGCATAAGGAAATAAGCGTTAGAAACGAGAAACAAAGTAATTCTTTCCTTAGAAACGATGTTTATTGATAATTAGGTATTTTTAGTCTTTTTAGCTATTAATTTTATCGTCTTGTTTTATTTTATCTTTCTTACTATTCTTCTAACTTTTAATCAATTATTGTTTCTATATAATAACATGAAAATTTCACACACAAAATAACACAAATATTTTTGTTTTTAAGTTACTTTCTTATTTTTAGTTTCATTTGTTTTAATTTTAAAGTTTTGGGAAAGAAAGCGATTAAGAGATTCTGAATAAGTGTTGATTGTGATTCGAAAACAAAATGAAATCATAAAAAAAAATTTGAATAAAGGCGAATTGTCAATTTAAAAAAAAAGGAATCTGTTTACTTCTAGGGAGTAATTTCTCTTCAGCACAGTTTAAATTACATTAAATGTTAATTTAAAAAGATTAATTATTAATAATAAGACTACTTAAAAACTCTGTGCTTCTTTATGATTCATATAATTTTCTTGTTATAAGTATAATTTATTAATCATATTAATTTATAATGAAAATGTAATAAAAATATAATTTGATGGACAGATTTATATTTTAAAAGAATATAATATCTATAGTTTTATTCCTAGTTTTATGTATATTAAAATATTTGGGAATAATCAGACAGATTTTTGAAAAGTGTACATATTTGTATTAGAATATTTGTTAACTTGAGAGAAGTATAATATTAATTAAAAATATATCGACTTGGTATATAATAATTGCGACGCCAGGTATAAAAAAACGCATTATACATTGCATAAGTTTATTTAAAATTCTTTTATTAAACGAAAATTTCAAGTAAAATATTTCAAAATCTAAATTTCTATTAAAAAATGTAAGGGCACTTTTATTTAGAATTTGAGAATGTTTCATACAATTTGAAATTTTTATGAAAAATTATAATAAATTCTATTAAATAAACTTATGTAATAATTTCAAATAAAAATAATTTCAAAAATCTTTTTTAGATTTAAGTTTGTAATACTTGGTTAATTAAATTAATTAACATACCTACATTTATTTCATATCTATCTATATTTAAGTTAATTTTTTATTTAATAATACATACTCACTTTACATGCATCAAATATTTTTCATATATTTGATATACATGCTTTACTTTTTTATGAGATTTTCATTATTTTTAAATAAAATTGACTTGTTACTTTTTCACATGTTGTTTAAAACTAATTAGCTATTAATTATAATAATTAAATAATGCCCATATCATTGCATTACTAATTATTATTATTATTACTAATGTATAATTATGTATAGTAACGTGTATCTTGTCATGTACAGTGTATTCACAAACTGACGATTACACAATTCTCGTGACACAAACAATTTTGAAATTAAGACATTTGTACATTTTTATGTTTACCTAATGTTAAACATAATTACATCTTTTCGTATGCATTTGTTATATTTTCAACTGTGTTTGATTTTTGATTAGGGAAAGAAGAAGTGATCTGGATCTGCTTGATAATTGCATTTCACAAACTGGAAAGTTGTATCGCAATCATCACCAGTAGATGCTGTAAAAACAGAAAAATGTCAATTGAACATTCTCTCTTATATTGCAATCTGTGCTTATACTAATGAATAAAAATATATTTCTCATCAAGATCTTAGTTTCTTTTATAAATGTAAATAAGTAGTCTTTTATAAATGAAATTTGTATAAACTTGTCAAAGATAATTTTCATAACGGATATAAGTTTTGTTTAAAACTGCAGAAATAATTTATCAAGTTCTTGTTATCTGTTAAAATATTTATTTTAATGTTAAGATTTAGGAAAAATAAAGATTTTAATTTTCTTTCTCTTTCTCTTTTTTCTCTCTTTCTCAAATATTTTTAACTTTTTAAAATTTCTTTCGATTTCTACTTTGTGAAGCTAAACTTACGTAGTCCTGAGCATTTAGCTGCAGCCGCTTTCAAAGGCCCCGCCATTTCAGGTGGCATCATCAGATCCATTTGTTTAATCATCATATTTTCATCCACGCGTCCATTTTTGAACTGAATTGCAAAAAAATATGTGTTTTTAGTAGCTTTATAAGTATCTTTATGTTAAATAATAATAAATATAATAATTTATTAATAATTAAATATAAATATAAAAACTATAACAAATTCTTGAATAATTATAATTTAATTATTGCAAATATATGATATATTTTTATCTTGAAATATTTGTTCATGTGATTTTTAATAATGTTATTAAATTGTATAATCTTACGATACTTTATTTAGCGTAGTTTCTTTTTCTTACAGTTCGCATTGTCTTCATTATACAAAGCGTGTAGCATTTTAGCGTTTGATCCTCCGGGAATTCGCCTTTTTGTATTCCTGCGACAGCTCCTGCAAAAAAAAAGTATAAAAAATTTATAGTTTGAAGTTTTAATGAAATTTTACAAGTAAATTATATTATGACACATTTTGTCAAAGCTGTAAATAAAATTTTCTTTAAATAAATTCCAGAAATAAACAATATCACATCTCTGATTTACAATTGTACAATATTGCCAATTACACAAAGAATTTATTTAAAATATTAAAAAAATTATAAACATTATATTTTAAAAATTATTTAAGAAATTACAATTATAAAGATATATGATAGGTAATTAAAAAAAGTTATCAATTTACATATAAATTAAGAATTTTAGATTAAGACAATGATGCAATGCAACTCTTATTCGTACGTACAATGTAGAATGGCTGAAGAATTGTGTCTAATGTAAATGGCATTGGATCTCGTAAGCAAGAATTAAAATAGAGATTACTGTAATTGCGAACGGAGACATATCTTCCCATATCACATGCTGTTTGATATTATTTCTCTGTATTGTTCATTTCTCCATGCTTTTCTTCTCTTATATTTACTAATTAATTAGAATTAAACGTATCTACATGTATTAAATAATTTTATGCATGCACACATGTATAATAATTTTAATTTGTTAAATTATTTAATTTATTCTTAATTATTTCTATTATACATTTTTCTATAAATTATTACTATATTGTATAAGTATACTATTGCAATATTGTTTACAAATTTCTTTGGCTTTGTGAAGTTTGCTACTCGAAACATCAAGTTATTATGAAGACTTGCATCATTATATATTAATGCTATCATTTATGATATTGCGAAGAGACATTACAAAATGAAATTCGGAACATTTGCATTACACTCACCAGGGTCTGCATGAGTTTTTGTCGTACATGTATTTCGTACGGTCGCAGCGGTTTTTTCAATTTGTTCCATCGTCATCGCCTACATTACAGTAAAATGCAATTTACATGTACTTTTTACGTTTCCAGTAATAAAATAGCACACATGTGTTTTATATTTTATTACACCGACTACATTATGAAAAATAAAAAGAATATTATTTGATGATAATGAAAATATTTACAAATAAATAAATCTTTTTTCAATATGAGTAGCATTATTAATTATAATTATTATTAAACAACATTTGTTCAATTATTTCGAATAAACATGTAATATGAAAAGTTTTATATTACAATGTTTATAATAAAAATGTATACAATTCATTCAGTTTTATTAAAATCTTTTTCAGTTTGTTATTAATTGTATAATAAAATTTTTTATGTTAAAAACTGTCTATTTTTTCAAATGTCTTATAAAGTTCAAAAGGAAATAAAATTTTATATCGGTTAGACATAAGAGTTCTAGATTTACCTCTTTCATTTGAAAAATATATTTGTCTATTTATTAAGTTATTTTTATTTAAATTATTTGCTGGATCATATAACTTACAGCATTTGCGTGATTCACTGCGGCCAGTCCAACTATTACCATGCAGATCAGTAAACGTGCGCACATTTTTCGATATTTGCGATTATAGTACGCACAGAAATACGAACGAAT
The DNA here is from genome assembly GCA_021460005.1 of Tetramorium alpestre. NCBI lineage: Eukaryota > Metazoa > Arthropoda > Insecta > Hymenoptera > Formicidae > Tetramorium > Tetramorium alpestre. The sequence continues at coordinate 152,031 of JAJVSH010000209.1, read as the reverse complement.
TTATATTTCCGAAATATTTTCTCGAAACCACCGACGCACTGTGACTAGCTTTCGTCGTTTTATAAAGAGTACAACTGTCGACAGGTTGTCGGCGGTTAATATACCGAGTGATAATCTCGTTTGGAGGCTTAATTTCGTAGCATTGTCCGCGTAAAAGGCATACTTTGTATGGAAGTTATGTCGAGACAAAAGTAGGAAGTTTCCGCGATTTGTCATTTGTCGAAGAAGGAATCGACAATTTGCCGCGCATGATGACATGTCATTAATCGGTATCAACTCTAAGTTTCTGCCGAGGATTCTCGTTGAATCTTCCAGATGAAAAAAAAAACAGAGAAAACACGAAGGGACACTGGCTTTAATTACGACCGAGCGTATAACAAATGCGTGGAAATTAATCGCGGAGACGCGAAAACGTTGAGAGACGGGGAGGAGAGGAAAAAATGTAATTATCGATCTGCCGCAGAGAGCTCTAGAATTAGCCGCCACCTGTATGAGATGTTGAGAAGGATGATTTCAAGGCGAATAATTCGTTTTAAAAGTGTCTCCGTTATGAAACAAGGATTCGATCCTTATTAGTTTAAATTTTATTTTATTCTGCACTGATTGTGGGAAAAAAAAATATTATAATTACTTTTGAACTTAACCATAATTTTATATTTTTTTAATATTTCTAACAATAAATATGATTAACTTAACTATATGCAACATTATGTTAACTATCAATAGAAATATTATAAAATTATGGTTGAGTCCAAAAGTAATTTGTCAAGTTTTCTAAATTGTATTAACCACCAGATTATTTAAATTGCAATAGAACGATTTATGCTTATTTATTTTTTATTTATTTGTCATATTTATTAATATTTTGTATGTAATTTTATTACATAAATTATGTACATTTTAACTTATTTATATTATAGATGTTCAATACATGAGAGAGATAATAAGCAATTGTATAAAAAAAAGCGCAAACTCACTGAATTAAATACTTTATGGACATGTTTCATGAGAAAGATATGACCCTCCGATGGCGAACGGCTTAATTACATGCTTTTAATTAACGATAATGCTTGCTGAATTATACGTAAAAACATAAAATATGTTTATAATTACGTAATAAATGTCTTTTCAAGTAAACTCCATCGAAAATATTAGTTGTCCTTGTACGTTTGCTAGATATATGCTTTGATTATTTATCACATAATTTATTCTTAATCCTTTGAAGCACGAATTTTTGTATCAGAAAGAATTTAAAAATTTATCTATTTATTTATAATGACCCTAGAATATCCTAATAACATTTCACGTTATTTCTGCGTTTTTTTAAGTCTACGATATTTATAAGGAACTAAAAATAAGACCAAAGTGTAAAAATTTGATTCCAAAGAAAGAGAGAGAGAGAAAACAAGAAAAAGGTGATTGCCTGGGCTACTACTGTGTCTCAAAGGGTTAATTTAAACATTTTGTCAATATTTAAAAAATGTACACTGAAAAAAAATTTTGGTTAAAAATGGACGAATCAGAAAAATCTTGTAGGATTGATGAAATATTCTGGTTATTATAATAGGAATTCTAGTTATTATAAATTATAAAGTATTGAGTTCTATTATAATAACTAGAATGTTTGATCAATTCTACAAGATTTTTTGATTCGACCGTTTTTAACCAGAATTTTTTTCAGTGTAGGATATATGTATTACATATTTATTAATTTTTTGCATTTAAGGTTTAAAGACAACGTTTCACACTTTTTATCGCATTTGTAAATCGTACTGGCAATGAGATGTATGAATTCTACTGATATATACACATTTAACTATTTAATAATTACATATTCTGATGTCGTAAAACCAGACGTCATAAAATCATTATAGTTTTAAAATTACAAGCAATTAGTTAGTTAGTCAACAAGTGAAGATTTATTTACTCAGAAGCGTAATTGCTTATATATGTGTTATTGTATTAATATTCATCAATTTATTAACTGCATAATAACTTTTTTTTTAATTACATAGCTATTGAATACATTGCGTACCTAAACTGCGAGAATTCAAAGTAGAATTTACATAAAATATGTTAATGTAAATTTCTAATTTGTATTCCTATCCAATCTTGACTATCCAATCTTGACTATCGTTTACAAAAAAATTATGATATCTGATTTTATGGTTCACATTGCTACTAATAAGTATATTATTATTTAAATGATTAGACGACACAATCTTTAGAATAATAATNATAGGAATAAATTCAATATAAGAAAAGTAAAGTATTATTTTATTGATTTTTTTAATAAATGGATTTTCATTTTAAATATGTTTACATCTTCACATCTTTATATATACAATTTTTTAATTATTATTACTTATATTATTAATTTATATAGTTTATTAACATCCTAGATAGGAAACTTTTGTAAAAAATGCACAATTGCTTCTTTCCATTTACAGCATTTCGCAATACTTCTCATAAGATGCTTATGCAAAACGCAATATCTTTTGCTGAAAAAGAAGTTTATAATTATAAATTATAAATATTAAGAAAATTATGAAGCAAAATTACTTAAAAAATAAAAAAAATTTCTTGCTATTATTTCAATAATAATTGCATAATTTTATGCTGATTTTTATTTAGATTTAAACTTATTAAAATTTTTCTGCATGCGTTGCTATTTGGGATATTATATACTATGTACGCTATGTAAATATTATATGTTTTATAATCATTTAATTAATTAAAATTATGTTTCAACCTTACTATTGTTATTTAAGTCTGTATACTCTTTTGTTATTAATAGTAAGCAATTTAATTTCGTAGCTGATGAGCATTATTAACTGCTGAACATAATTAAACATAATTACGATAGTCGTCTCTTAAAATAATGTGCTTGAGTAAAAAATCAAATAGATGAAAGAAAATATAATTATAATACTAGAAAAATGTACTTGAGAGCCAGAATTAATTATAATTGGTCGCATGATCAGATTGCTAGATGAGTGGAAATTCGGCGAAGAGCAAAGGCATGCCGAATTAATCGCATCCTCGCCGCCACACCCGCCCGGCCTTTTGTGATGCTAATTAGCTTTCAATTAAATCCGGAAACTCGACCCGTCTATCCAATGTCGATTAGGCCTCGTCTCATTTTCAGCACTTTTGTTAGAAGGTCGCAATTCTACCTTGTGCTCTTTCTATTTCTTTTATTACTCTTTATATGCGTATCGGAGCAAATTATTTAACCTTGATAAATTAAAGAGGACAAAGTAGAATAATATGCGTGCATACGTATACATATATGTGTGATTCGTATTATATCATTGTTTTTAGAATTTAATCCAATTAAATTTATTGTTTCAATGCTTTTAAAACAAAAAGTGTATATACAGGGTGTCCCAGACCTAACGCACTACCTGCTAATGGCAGATTCTTGAAGTTAGAGACGAAAATCCTAATATCAAAATGTTGCGACTACAATAATTTTTAAATGGGAATTAAGCGTTTAAAGATAGCTAATCTGGTCGTTAGAAATTCGCACGTTGCTGATTGTGTATAATATGGATAGAAGGAATATAAGGCAATTAACAAAGTATTTATTTGGTTCAGCAACGCCAAGTTTTTAGAATGGTATGAGCGCTTTGCTGCTAGCTTTACCACGCACAATACTAGGCGCACGGCTCACTGACATATTCCCAACTAAAGAACGCCACTGATGAAATTGATTTCACAATAATTACTCGTTTTTTAAGATTATTATTTAAAAATTGTTTCCAATTTTAATGGTTTTTTTGTATAAATCTATTTTTATATAGAGAAAATCGTTTTTAAGACAATAATTTCTAATAATATTACTTTTATAGATAGAAAAGACCTTTTTTAGAAAAGAAATTAAAAGATTTATAGAGAAAACCGTTTTTACATCGGCGCATACACCTGGCGTTTTTTCTTAATCTTCTTTTAAAAAGGTAAATTTTAAAAATATCAAAGTTACATGATTTTTCTAGTTTTATCGCTGTTGATTAACTCAATCGTAAAAAACTGAACGAAAGTGAAAACAGAAGAAGAGCAAAGTGTCATGTTAAAGCAAGCTAGGATCATTCGTTTGTAGCCATGGGCGGAATAGCCATAATTTTTCTTACAATAGTAATGATTGTCGGCTGTCTCCTTCTTGGCCGAACGGTTAGGCTCGTAACGAATCTCACTGATCCGAGTGGAAAGCCTTTTCCAATCCAGTCATACTATCTACATGATATATCCAGCAGCCCAAATTACGAATTAACATATTTGATACAAATCGTTGTATATACATTGAAAAATTAGTCGTATGTTAATAAAAATAAAAATGTGGTAATCAATGGAAAAAATGAAATACAGAAGTGAATTTAATAAAAATAAAATTTGGAATTAAATTAAATAAAAAATAATTAATGTCTTTTTGAAAAAACTGTTCATTGTTTTAAATATTTTGAAAATTCACCATTATGTATGTACATCTTTTATGTAATTTTTTTTATATAATTTTCATCAAACAGAGGCGAAAATGTATAATACATAGCGAAATCTCGAGAAACTAGAGTTTGCGTGGAAAAACAAATATTAGTAAGATTTTTCATAAAGAATTAAATAAAGAAGAAGAAGAAAATGCGCAACTGGAACGAAGAACAAGAAATAAGAAATTCAGAAATCAATTAATTCAATAAAGGTGTGAGTGAAGAATCTTACTAAAATTTGTGTTTTTTCACGCGAACTCTAGTCTCGTTTCATTCTGTCGTTTTGTATAGAAACGCGTCGAAAGAGGATCAATTTCATTCATCAATTGATTTTTGAGGTGAATTTGCTGGGGCGTCTGTGACTCCGTGCTAGAGCGGTGGACTAGTATTGGAAAGGTCCTGGCCCCCGGGTTCGAATACCGGTGGCGCTTTCACTGGGTGGATGGGTTGCCGCCCCTTAAAAAACGTTGGTGAAATGAATTATAAAATTCCGAAACAAATTTAACTCTTGCCAGGGTTGTTAAGTAACGAATTACTTGTAACGTAGTTACAGTAACTTTTTTTGGTAACTGTAACGGTAAAACGTTACTTTTTTTTACTCAGTAACTATAACGGTAACGTAGTTTACATTTATTTAATAACAGTAACGATTCATTCGTTATTTTAATCGTTACTTTTTCTAGTAATTGTAAAGCTATTTATTAAACTTGTCTGTATATAAGGGCCATTCTATAATTGCGTAAACGTAGTTATAAATTTAAGGCTGTAAGAAAATGACCAATCATAGTCGAATATTGATGATACGCTGGAACAACAGCTTTTTTTGAAACTTAACCCGTTGTGGTCACATCTCCAAATAATTTCATAACGGTCACACGGGGTCCATTGGACCTCCACGTAGAAAACGGTCACACGGAGTCCATTGGACCTCCACGTAGAAAAAAACCAGTCGCTATTTGCCAGCTATTCGAAGTTTCTTCTCAAACATTTAATTAGACAAATTTGAAAGTTTTCTGTTTATAATTCAACAATCTGTTTTTTTAAATTAATATTTTAACATAATAAAAAAATAAGTAAAAAAATTTCTGAAGAAATGGACCTTTTTTTGCAAAAATATTCATAAAATTTGTTATTGTTTTATATTTTACATAAACGTATTCTCAAGCCAGTAGACTTTTAAATTAATTTCATAGTGGGTTTCAAAAAAAAATGTATTTATTTTGAAGTTTGAAATGATAAATTATGTGAAAAAAATGTAAATTCAAAAAGATGATTTTTCGGAAGTAAAATAGGATGAATAAATTTGTTTTCTTTTTACATTTAGAAATACGTAATAATAAAATTAGCGTGGGATCCTTTGGTCCCCCAGTGACAACAACAGGTAAATAATTTCGATAATATTTGACTTTTTATTTGTTAAAATACTCTATGTATATCTCAATTTTGTCCAAATTCTATACTCCAAATAAACCTCTCTTTCGCTTCTTTTCTTGCTCGTAAAACTCATTATTAGTCTTATTTCAGCATTTACAATAAATAACGGAAAAATATTGATTCGTTACGTTTTAATTAACGGTAATTGTAACGAGTTATTTTTCAGAATTTGTAATGATAAATTATGTGAAAAAAATGTAAATTCAAAAAGGTGATTTTTCGGAAGTAAAATAGGATGAATAAATTTGTTTTCTTCAAAAGGAACTAGGAACTGTAACAAGATACATTTTAGAAACAATAATTGTAACTGTAATAAGTTACTTTTATAAAATAACTTTAATAACCCTGGCTTTTGCATACTTGCAGCATGATAATAGCAATACATTACATCATACATAACCGTCAGTTACACCGTTTGATAGAGCAAAGTTTCAACTTTAAGAATCTATTTTGCAAATTGTTGTAAGATGATTTTTAACAGAGATATGAGCAATCAAAGACAAAATGTCTATTTTAACTATTGTTTTCCTTAACTCTTGATAACTTCGAAATAAGAAAGCACAAAGAAATTTTGTCAGAGAAAAGAATTGTAGAGAAAATTTCATTTTTTTTCACATAGAATAGTTGAAAAGTTTCTCAGATTTTTTCTAAATTATTTACAATAATTAAGGGAACATTTGCCACTTTTTCAAGAAATGAGCAAAATTCAAGCAACTATAACTTTGTCAAAAATTTTTGAAATCCAAATTTAAAAGAAGGATTTTAAAGCTTAAAGTTTTCACTTTCGATCAATTTGTATGATATTTATGTTCTTAAAATTCTGCTAATTTTTACATACCAAAAATGACGAGCTAGACAAAACGAAAAATTTTCTTGTTACGTTTAGGTAGGTTTATGTCACAAGCACAAGAAACAATTTGAGAAAATGTTTAACTATTTTGTGTGAAAGATTGAAGTTTTCTCTACAATTCTTTTCTCTGATAGAATTTCTCTGTTTTCTTATTTCTGTAGGTCTATTCTGTAACTTTGTAAAAAAAAGCTGCGCAACGATATCATAACGATAACGAAAGTTACAGAATAGGTCTACTGAGTTATCAAGAGTTAGTAAAAAAATTGATTAAAACAGACATTTTCATTTTGATTGCTCATAAAAATTATCCATTGCTCCAATAAAAATTATCGTATAGTAATTTGTAAAATGAATTCTTGAAGTTAAAAATTTGCTAACAAACAGTATAATCGACGATTATGTATAAATTCCTATTGTAGTTGAAATATTATTTTTGAGGAAATCTTATGTTAATGAGTGCCTAATAATTTTATCGATGACTGTATGTATAGTGTAAATATAAATCCATAGATATCAAGCGATGCGGTTGCATTGCGATGCATAAAAAGGGCGATTGTTCACATAAGTTGTTAAATTCGTATAATTAAATTATACTCAAATTAAATTATTTTTAACCATTCGCCACTGCACCTAGTCTCTCAATATGTCGTTAATTTAATTAAACTAATGGACTTAAATAACAACTTGTTAACTAAATGTTTTCTGTTAAAATAATATTTTCGACATACTTGGTAATTAAAAATGACAAAAATGTTACTTTTTATTTAATTTAGGAATTGATTTAAATTTGATGTTTTAATATTCGATATTTATGTTTCTGATTAAACATTGAGGTGCTTTTAAAGATCCGGAATTCTTACGAGCTTTTGAATAAAAAGTCTTGGAAAATAAACTAGCTTCCAAAAATTAAAAAATATTGTTCTTATACGTATGTCGATGAGAATGCGCATCAATCCGAATATAAAATCGATTCAGTTAATCTCGAGATTTCGACGTGTATTACACAAAATTATATCTTTTTGCGTTCCAGTTTCAGTCATACATACGCACACATTCACAATGCTTTTGTCTCTCAAGGATCATTCGCAATGCTTACATGCAGTTAAATGCAATAAAGTTGTGTGAATATTAATACGCATATGCGCAATAATTTCTGACGCACACGAGATAAGCAGATAGATGGAGGAATAAAGAAAGAGCCGAGTGCATGCACGCGTATGTACATATACATTCACACACTTATTTACATTCATACGCACATGCAAATTGAGAGAACATTTGGAAGAAAAAGTGTATTATATGTTTGCTTTGAATCAAGACGAAATTGTAGGAATTGATGGAATCAAAGATAAAAAGAGTCTATTGATGCGAATAAATAAAAAATTATTTATGTAAATATATTCATATTAGTGCAATTTTTCATAATTGGAAGGGAACATATAATTAATAGACATAATGTAGTATATACTTTCAAGTAGGTCTCCAATTTATGTCCCCCATCAAGTTTCATCAAGCAACATTGTATATACACTGAAAAAAAGTTCTGGTTAAAAACAGACGAATCAGAAAAATTTTGTAGATCGAATATTCTTATTATTATAATAGGTATTCTGATTATTATAAGTTATAAAGTATTGAATTCTATTATAATAACTAAAATATTTAATCAATTCTACAAGATTTTCTGATTCGTCTGTTTTTAACCAGAATTTTTTTTCAGTATATTCAGTGTATATTTATGTATGAATATATATACAATTCTGTAATTTGATCGTCGTTATAAACTTTTATAATATAAAAGAATTTTAAAATAAAGACAATTTGTTTGCAATATGCAATATATATCTCCAGAAATAAAATTTATCCCAGGCAATTAGTCATTACAAAGATTTTAATATGGCTCTCTTGATAAAAAAGATTGGCAACTTTTATTCTAAAGATAATTAATGAGCTAATAAATGAGTCAATAAGTATTTAGAAGTAAAGAAATGCAATGGCTGTGAAATGTACCAAAAATACATAGATATTTTTTGTAAAATAAACATAATTTATATTAAAAATATTGGAAAAGTTTTTCAAAATATCTTAAGAAAATTTTATACACATAAGTAAAAAATGTACACCAATTACTGAAAAAACATTTAAGTGTAATATAAAATAAAAATTTTAATAAAAAATAAATATGAAATCAATTTAATTATTTAAATGAGACGAACCTAAATATTAAAAAATAAGCTTTTATAAGTTACATATGTTTAATTAATAAAATTTCGTTTATTTTTCTGTGATTCTTTTGTGATTTCACGTAAATTTGATGTCATATAAATTGTTGCAATTTGATGTACACATTTCTGACTTTTGTAAAGTTTTTTTTATGATATATAATATTGTATGTATAATCATTTCACGAAATAAAATTTTAATAAAACACATTCTGAAAAATATTGTAATAAAAAGACAAAATTATTTGAAGAAAGGCATATACATATTCCATCTTTTTAAAAGTAAAAGCTTAGATATTAATTAGTCAAATTTAAAAGTCTAATCGTTTTGGAAAATAATTTAAATAAAGATTGATTATTAAAATTTATATTCTAATAATCACTTTATAAATGTATAAATAATAATATAAATTGAACAAAGACTACATTGATGTCATTTTATCCTACGTTCAGAGGATGCAGAATGACACGATAACTCTATTTTTCTTCTCTTCTCACATTCGGAAGTGACTAATCAACAATGATTTCGACGTGTATGTATCTCTCTTTGTCGATTTTCCATCCACACAATTGTGCGCGCTTCCGGGATTTGGAAACAACTCGGCAATAAACAAATTAAAAGTGCGCCGCTAGCGCATGCACTTCTGGAAATAACCTAAATTAAGACGCAGTAAGATTATTTTCAATGATTCCTATCGCTTCATTATCGCGATTATGCAACAAACTTTTTACACATAGTTACTTTTTTGCACACACATACACAGAAGCGAATAATTGTTAAAAGTAGTAGCTCGTTGATTTTATAATTAATATATAAATATCATATCATGTCAAGTATCGTCAACAAGACAGAAATTTAATTAATATCACGTAAATATTGCATTATTAAAGAAAATTATTGTTATTAAATATTAAATATTACATATAATGTGTAATAAAAAATTGATTTTGAATAATAATAAATTAATTCTTTAAGCAAATTTTTAAGAGATAAGAATTAATGAATAATCTGTAATGTTATATACATATTATAAATTAATTATATTAATTTAATAAATCAATAATTTTGTCTTGTTTGATTAATTTAGTGTTTACTTTTGTTTGTAATTAAAGAAAATAATTTAATGAATTTGCTACAGTATTAGGATTATATCTCAATAGCATTATTATTTAAATGATCTAATTATGCTAATAAAGTGTCCGGTTCGATGTAAATGCATTTATCACGAAGGAAATCCCGGTTAGGATGATAATAACCAACTACGAGCGGAAACAAAGCATTGTTTAATCGCACAACAAGCTTCGTGCTTATGCAAGGAATTAATAATAACTAATTTTCGGCTATTACTGTAACAAGTAACGAAATACTATTATTTCATACTAGTATTTCATACAAATTGTAGAATACTTTGAAAATTCAATATTTTCACAATAGAAACGAGTTATTATCATTGGTTAAGTTAAACGGTTAATATTATCGTTGGAAAAGTTATCGAAAAGATATGTAGGAAAATATTAAAAAGTAGATAGTCATATTTATTAATAAATGCACGGTAATTACAACATTGACAAGTTAAATAAAAAATTGTTAATTTTAAATATATTTTAATTATAATTAAGATCGTGAAAATATTTAATTATAAACATAATTATTATTTATTTTATTAAAAATTTTCAAATTATTATTTTAATTGTTAAAATTATATTATTTGCAAATTGTTATTTATCAAAAATTTAATCAATGTCAGTTATTAACGTTTTATTAATAACTAATTTGAGTTTTATTAATCAATTTATTTGTCACTTCATTAAAGAAATCAATTAACTTAATGGTCTATTAAAAGCCGAATTTCAATATAGGGAATATTTTCGATCAAATTACATATGATACATATTAAATTTGTAAATTTGAAAATACTTTAATACATTATTAATTTTTTTAATTAAAAAATTGTTTTTAACCTTTATCGAAAGATTTTACACTTTTGTCTTATCTTAAAAAAAAAGATTTATTTTCTAACATATTGTACACGATGTGTGTTAATTTATTTATAAAAGTCATTGACGCTTCGGCGGGATCACTGTTGGCACTAGCAACAGTAACTCGATGGCAACGATGATGATGGTGGTGGCGGTGGTGGTGGTGGTTGCAGGCGGTTGATGGTGACGATGGCGTTAATGTTGGAACCAGTGGCACCCGAGGCCCCCTTGCTCTCGTCTCTCTCTCCCGTCTCTTCCCGCCGCTAATAATATCGTTTTCCAAGTCGAACCTTGCAATGCTCGCCACGGCGGCGAAGTCACGATCAATTATTATTAATTACGGCGAGTGTACTTTCGATCGCTCGGTCGTTGTTCCTTTGTTTATCCGTCGACGTGAGTGTCGCGATCTGCAAGTGAGAAAATGAAGAAGGAATGAGAGAAAAAGGAATCGGAATTACAGTGTATGAGTGTGGGTGATGTGTACAAGTGACGCTTGTAGCTGCATCATGTATGTATATTTAACATTCTGTATATTTTAATTAATCAGCGAGTTACTTGAAGCGATTCTCAGTGCAATGTTTTTGGCTTTTAATTTTCTTAAAATATTATTTCCCTTCTGATCACTTTAAAAAACTTTCTGAAAGAAAGAAAAACATGCATGGTTTTGACANGCATTAAATATAGGAAGCAACATTGACAGATTCTTTTTAAATTTTTATTAAACAAAATTCAATATAATTGATTTATTTTAATGTTAACATTTTTAATTATTCTTGTTTACACAACAAGAAACAAAAGAAAATAGTGCAAAATAAAATTATTTGTATTGTCGTTAAACATTGTTTTATATTAAATATTATCCTATATTAAATTTAAATCTTATGGGATTGGCTTAAAATATCCGTAATTTATTTCCTCGCAGTGAAATTTATATAATTATATATATAGACGCGAATATAAACACTTCTCACGTGGCTGATTAGCCTGAACTTATTATGTCACTAATTATTATGCAAGTAGCTAAACTGCGAGCGTTGTTTCTTTCGTAATCAAATGCGTAGCACGTGTGCATTTAATTAAGCTCTGTAGCGGCGATCGTGCACGACAACCCACATGTTGCTCATCTTTATTTATATAATGATGAACATAAATAAAATTTAAGCTCTAATATAACAATGTCAACTAAAAATTTAAATTTATAACAGAAAATATTAATTATAATTAGAAATATATATAATCTGAACAAATATATTCTTTGTTAAAATAATTGATTCTAGTCCAACATAGAATTTAATCTAAGAACAATACTGTTCAATCTGATTTGAAATATATTTTCTCTTCTGATTTATGATTCAATTTAAAATATATTAATAATTTAATTTGAAATATTTATATTGAATTATTAATATTATAATATTTCAATTGACTTATTAATATATAAAGTGTTATATTTACATTAATAATTCATTTTTAAATATATAACTATATCTGAAATGCATACTTGTGAAAGAATATATACCTCTTCTAATAATAAAATACAAAAAGAGACTCTTATCAAGAAAAATACAATATTTAACAAGTGAAATAAATATGAAATACTAATAAATATAAAAAAATAGTTATATTAAATAATTATATTAAATATTACGCAAAGTAAATCTGAAAATTATGAATGCCCTCTCTATTTTAGAAATTTCATTCTTTTCACTTCTCACAATCGATACGGATTTGAACTGCTCTTGTGACTTTAGGAAGGAACTGAATGACATTCTTGGCGGTAGCAGTCACGAGCGCGTGTCCGCTCGAATTTCGCACGAACGGCTGATTCATTCTTCGCCGGCGATCTCCTCTCGAATTCGAGTGACGGTATTTACCTGTGCCCGCCTTCACCTGCCTTGAACTCGGCGAGGCCTTACCACACACGTTCAGCATGCAGGAACTACGGCAGGCGCCTCTTAAGAATGCGCCTTCCTCACGTGCCCGCCGCGCGTCCTTTGAATTCTATCTGTACGAATCCTCTCCTGTCTCCTAAATCCGACCGACCGGTATTCTGCCGGTATTGTTCGTCGCCGAAGGAAAAAGCGGAAGCGTCGTTCCTCTTTCATCTCTTTCTTCTTTTTTTTTTTGCTTCTGCTCTACGAGTTCTCACATTCGACGTGACATTGGGATATACAGGCGTGAGAGAAGCGCAGTCGAGGAAACGATGAACAATACCGTTCACCTACCTTTTGATGGCTTGAACCTGTCGTATAAATAATCGTAGGAATTATTATATATAAAGTATCTGCATTTTTAATACAGAACTCAATGGATATCTTTTGTGCGATGATTTTTTGGAGTCGATGAACGAACAGTTTATATTTTTAAGCCAGACAGCTCATGAAATATGTAAGATAAATATTTTTTATTTAATTAAACAAAAGGAGGAATGATTTTCGATATTTTCATTTTAAGCATATTTGAAAATGTAATAATTATTTTTAAAAAGCTATAATATTCATGAAGGAAAATGTTTCTCTTCTCACAATCTCCATGCCCGCGTCACTTTTACAGAATGAATTAATTGAAATATTAATTCAATTTTTAAAAAGCCAACTAAATATTGATCAAATATATTTATTGATAAATTATTGCTTTTATTACACTTAATTTATAACTTTATAACACTTAATTTTGTGGAGATTATTTCTCTAAATTAATGCACGCTTAATGCAATTTATTGTTTATTTATCATTAATAAACTCTTATTTTAGAAATAAAATATATATATGTTATAGAAATAAAATAAAAAATATTGAAGATAAAAAATAATTTTTTTCTTAATTAAAAGTCAATAAATTTTGTAACATTTTGATGTTTGATCTTAAACATTAACTCTTCGAAGACCGGTGGCTCTTTAAAAAGTCAAGTCATTTGTAAAATTTGAAAAGTCAAGTTATTAAAAATTTGAATTTTGTAAAAAAAACATTTAATTATAATTTATTGAAGTAAAATGTTTTTCCTTTTGGCAAAAAAAAGTTGGCCCTAACATTCTATCTCTTCTTCCTACATGAAGAAGCATGTGCAGTTTCTCATATGCAGCACTCTGCACTGTAGATATCACAGGAGACCACTTCTTGACGCAGTTACTGTTGCCACCTGTTGTCGCATAATGCAGTTAATGCAATTCCTTCAATACCTCTACTCATTATGCGAAACATTCTGTAAAACTGACGCGAGTATGGAAATTGCGAGAAGAGAAGTACATTTTCCTTCTTGAATATTACAGCTTTTTCAGAATAATTATTACATTAGGTTTGCAAAATAACTATGCTTAAAATGAAAATGTTGAAAATGATTCCTCCTTTTGTTTAATTAAGCAAAGAAATATTTATCTCACTTATTTCATTATTTTACTATTTTCAACGCTCAGAAAATAAACAAATTTTAGTCACGTGAATATTAAAAGCATTTAGCAATCTTGAAGAAACATTAAATTAACTCAACTTTTAAAAAAGTTAACTAAGTATTAATCAAACATATATTTACAAAAGAATGATTGCTTTCATATATTAATATTAAAAACATCCAAATTAAAAATTCATTTTTTTTTTTCATTTTCGTTATTCACGTGACTTAAATATTAAAAAACCAATTCTTCAAGTTGAATAAAAGTAAACAATATTTGTGATTTTTAACTCAAATGAAACGAAATTATTATTTCAACTATAAACATGTAATTAACAATGTTATTCAACTCCATTACTGTTCTAATTAAATCAACGACACGTTGAACAGAAGCAGCTGAAGAAATAATTAAAAATGACTCAAATCGAGCACGATTTGTCACTGGAAATTTAACACAGAGCGCAAAGAGCGCGCGGAATCACAGTTATTCCCTACGCATCACGCTCATTGCCGTAAAACACTTGCAGCTGCGCTCGGCGGTGCAATGTGCTGATTGGTCTCGATTAAAATTGACTCGCTTGCGAAATCGTTCGAACGATCCTTAACGATGACGTCGGACAGTCGAGAATATTCCTGCGTCTGTCTGCCCGCTCGTGGGCTCGGCTCGCGCGCGTGTAACGTTTCGCCGTCGCTCTCACGACGCGTTTCGCGTTTTATCTCCCTGTAAAAGGAAACGCGCGCCCGCGTGGAAGTCATTGTGTTGCGTAATAATATGCTAAAGTAATTGGGCGGCTATCTCGTCGCGCGATAACCTGGTCGTCGGAAAACGGAAGGAAAGCGGAGGACCTAACGGTGCCTCCTTTCCAGGAAAAATTCGCAAGCCTCTTGTGAGATAACTGGGATTTATTTTGACTCGCTTCGACGTTTTCTCCGGGAACTAGATAAGGGGCTTATATCGCGGAATGGCTGAATCGTTTCTTGCTGTGCGAGAGATATGGACCGGATGAGTCAGTGGTTTCTCGCAAAAATATACAGGCGTACTAGAGTCACGAATATAGTCAACACATATATGGGGAGATATTTTTATATATCAATCGCAAAAATTATTTAATTTACTTGAATTTAATCGAAATAATTTTTTATTGAATTTGCTTTATTTCAGATTGATTAATTGCATTTGATTAATCATTTTACAAATGCCACTTTGATTTATTTTATCATTTAAATTGTAGAATGACAAATTTCCTGAACGAAATAATTTAAAAATGTTTCTGCGTATCAATGTTTATGTATTTTACATATGATAATTTATTGCACATTGATAGAATTGCAGAAAGAAATGATGAATCATTGTGTTACAAGCTAATATATGTATAAATTATTATTAAAATTTCAAATTTAAATTTCAATTCCATCAAAATAATCGAAATAAATTTTTATTGAATGTATTATTTTACTTTAAATTAATTAATTGCACTTGATTAACCAATTGATTTTACAAATGCTAATTTGATTTATTTTATGATTTAAATTATTATTACAGAGTGACAAATTTCTTGAGCAAAATAATTTAAAAATATTTCTGCACAATTAATATTTATTATGTGTTTTACATAATTTATTGCACAGAATTGCAGAAGGAGATGATAAATTTTCAAAACGACTAAAATTATTATGTTACCAGCTAATTCATAAATTATTGTTACAATTTAAATTTCAATTTCTTGACGTGCCTTTTTTACTTCTTAATACGATTCTTTTGTATGTACATGCTAATGCAAGGCGGTTAAAAAAACTTGCGAATATTTCCTGAAAGAAGTTGCAAGATTATTCCGTGGAACTTGTCAAGGCCGCGACCTTTCTGAAGAAGATAATAAACTCGAAAAGAATCCACGGCGGAAGTGTGGATGCGATGGGAAAACGAAGCAAACGGGAATAATTCGTGAATAAGTCATGATGCCGCGAGATATTTCCGTTTCCTTGCGCATTATGAAAATCATCGCGGAAGAAGAAAAGCCAAATAAATTCTGTGGGAAGGGATAGTTCCGCGTGTACATAATTCTCGCATTAATATCTTAAATAATTCGTTATTTGCATGCAGAGATCTCATCAGCTGTGTTTATCTCAAATAATACACCTCTGATAGTTTCATAATTTAAGTTGAAAGATAATGATACATTTTTCTAATATTTTAATAACTAATTATGTAAATCTACGTGTAATCATGCAACACAATGCAGTGCAATTCAATATAAAAGAAAAACATTATAATATAATGTAAAACTTAAAAATGGATGCTGCATATTTTTAATAACAAGAGAATAACTTGTATTTACAAGAAAAAATTTTTAATTGCGTCAACATTCTGCGATACTTCTTTATTCTTTATATTTCTTAGAAAAATTATTAAAGAAGATATTTAATTATAGTTCATTTTTTGTTGCAGATTTATCGCTGACGAGTGACGTACGTAAAGTGCATATGTGATTTAATTTTCATTAAAGTGCGCGGTGATTTGTTAATTGAGTTGATTGCCAAGTGAACCATTGTGTAATGTGAACTAATATGAGAAGAAGATGACGTCGCTGATTCAAAGGGACTTTGGGTCCCAGAGGAAAAGGGAGTCTACCAGCAGCACAGCATCCAGTTATTTATTGGTAAATATTACAATCATGATAAATTGCGAGTCCGTTCGCAATAGGCTTGAATTGTAGGTCTTGTATACCTGCTAAAAAGTCTAAAAGCACGCTGCGGATGCTTATTATCCTCCAGGATAGTTAGGCACTGGTCCAGTAACCTATTCCCACAAAAATTAAAGTGAAACTTTCCTGAAAGAAACTAAGGAAGATCAAAGTCCAGTTAGACTATCGTGTCATTGTCGAGTCTGACGATAAATTTTGCAATCAGAGCTCATTAAAAATAGTTAATAATACATTGTATGATTAATTTTTCTAATAAAAAGTATCCGGCTGATAAGAGAATATTAAAGTTTGTATATTGGAAAAGTCTTTGTCGATTTTTGTAATATTGCGAAACTCAATTCTCCGCTTTATATAGACTCATTAATAGCTTATTAATAGCGCGTTATAAAGGTGACATTTCGGCCGTCATTTTGAGTATTTACTTATTAAAATCAGGTGTGTTTTAACAATCTTTTAGAAATAATTTATATTTACGATCAAGACTCTAATTAAAAATTTATTATAACGAAACTCTCAATTGGAATTAATTAAGTAATATTTATAATTCTGTGTACTTTATTTGTTTGCTCTTTTAATATATAATTCGTATAATTCAGTTTTTCTAATATTCAAGCATTTTGTTATTAATTATAAATATAGATAATTATAATTATAATCATAATTATCTATAGTTATAATTAAATAGAATACTCGGAGCATTTTATGATTAATTATAAAACCTTTTAAAAAATATATTACTTTTGCATGAAAGATATGTTTCTTTCTTCGAGAATAAATTTAGCAGAAAAATCGATTCGAGTGGATAATTTTAGGACACCCGGTAGGTTGGTGATTCGCACGTGTCTCAGCGTGAATATCCACGCGGATAACTTGGATGCGAATAAGCGTGTCTTTTACCGCTGCGAAAGAGGAAATTGCGTGACGTACAAGAGAAACTGACGCTATTTGTCACGGCGAGGCGTGAGGGAATGGCGGACGCTGTCGCAGGAAAATTTTGGCTAGCATGGAAAAAGTTTGTCTCGACGCGACGTCACTTTCCTCCCCCATGTCTTTCCGCATTATTATCGGTGTCGTCCTTCGCTTTGATTACTTTTGCGTGCGTTATTTCTATTTTTTATCTCCCTGTATTTCTTCGTGCACGAGGCAAGAATTCAAAATTCACCGTCCCCGTTAGAAATCACGTCGCGATTTTTTTTGCGCGCGCGCGAGAAGGGGAGGAAAGAAAATGAAAAATGAAATATCAAAATAAAGAATCGGGTTTTTGAACGTGAATGTTTTTAATTAAAGAAATATATATATATATATATATA